>JASSKH010000013.1:5100607-5175607 GCA_031763025.1 Macrocystis pyrifera
TTCCTTGAACGAATTTTTTATTATGAAAGGTGGTGAGCGCGCTGTGCCAGCGCTCGTCGCTGTTCCAGAGCATGATCCAGCTGATCCAGCCGATGTGTGTGATCGCTGTCATGGCGACCCTTCCCCTCGTGCTGAGATGGGTCGGGCACTTCGAGGTGAGACCTGTAAAGCTGTTGTTGTTGCTGTGTGATCGCTGTCATGATCACCCTTCCCCTCGTGCTGAGATGGGTCGGGCACTTCGGGGTGAGAGCTGTAGCTGTTGTTGCTGTTGTTGTTGTTGTTGTCTAACGCCGAAAAGCAAAGCAAGAAATCAAGAAGAAAGAAAAGGTGGCTTTTGTTCGCGTCCCACCGCCGTTCCTTCGAATAGACTGGACATTTTTTTAGGTCTAATACGAATCCATTCCCATGCCTAACAGTAGTATGAGTACTTTAAAAGGGATCCTACACTAATTTCAATATTAATGCACTCCTTAAAGGGTTAACGATGGGCAGTCTGCCGCGCTCTACAGCATTAGACACTGTGGTAACTGCAGTATACACTGCTGTAAGCACAGTAGACTATTGTATCTACAGTAGACACTATGGTAACTGCAGTAGACGCTATTGTAACTACAGCAGACACTATCGTAACTACGATGCAGTAGACACTGTGGTAACTGCAGTAGACACTGTTGTATGTACGGTAGACTGATGTGTTCACAGTAGATACTATGGGAACTGCAGCAGACACTATTGCAACTACCGCAGACGCTTTCGTAACTACAGCGGTAGGCACTGTGGTAACTGCAGTAGACACTGTTATAAACACAGTAGACTGATGTATCCACAGTAGGCGCTATGGTGACTACAGTAGACACTCTTGCAACTGCAGCAGATGCTATTGTAACTACAGCAGTAGACACTATTGTAACTACAGCAGACACTGTTGTATCATCTACAGCAGACACTATTTGTAGTATGTGGGGCGGAGGTGGATTGGTGCCTCGGGGTCTTCACGGAACCTCTGGTGACCTTGAACCTGCGTGTAATGAGGCAGTACTATCTAGGGGATGGGCCCTGGTGTCCACAACTACAGTAGGCACTTTTGTAACGAGGGCGCAAAACACTCTTCGGTACTGTAGTACATATATAGACGTCATCCCGCTTTGATAGGGCAGCGGCGGTGGCGGCGGTGGCAACGCCGTTTTTCTCCTTTAGTTACGAATCCATCCGAACGAATAAGCTGTGTATGTAGCCTTGCGCGAAAGTAAGTGTGGTCAAGGACAGGGAGAGCGGGGTCGAAACTTGACGTTTGCGTCGCCGGGTGGTGGGATCATTTCCTGCACAATCAACCCCATCAAATTGCCATATATATATACAGGGGGGGGGATCATTTGGCGCGCCCCCGCATCGCCAAAACTTCGCCCCAACGTGTCTTAACACCTCCTGCTCTCACCACGTACGTGGGATTTGACTATTTTGGGAGATCATACAGCAGGAGTAATCAGAACCAAATTTTGGTGTGTAAATATACGGTGATACACATGGGTTTTTGGTGTCCGTCGTGGGTGAATACTATGCCCCCCCCCCCAGCAAGAGGATAGTTTTTTTTTTTTTTGCAGCGGCAAAACGTGTTACGAGTGCCTTCGCTTGCCCATGGATACGTGTAGGCGGTGACGAGCGTGGCCGAGCTTGTTACCTATACATTCATGTTGTTTGAAGCGAGGCGTGCCTCCGCTTACTAGGTCCACCGGGGGGCGGGTGGTGCACTCGTATCACAGCCGCGTTGTTCGTCGCCGTGCGGGGAAGTAGGTTACCCGCCCCGTGCTCTGTGGAACCGTACGTACGCTATGTAGCGGTGCGATGCGGCCCTCGCTCCCGCCCCCGTTGTATCAGCCGCAAGGATTTAAACTCCTTCTACGCCCCCGGCCAAGTAGGTGGCTGCGTCTCGTGCCGCGGCGCTGCTGAAAAATGGGGTGATATGTACGGTGTACAGGCAGACGTGTTGTGGCTTTAGCGAGGCAGGGGCGCCTGTACGGTTGTATTACAGTAGGTTGAAGTTGTTTGTCGCGTTGATCCGTGCGGCGCAGGCTTCACGCATACACACCAAGAGCGATTCGAAACGGTGTTTTTTTCCCCCCTTCGATTTCTTGCGTGCAAATCATGTACCAGGGTATGTGTTTCTTAAACTCGACTCGAAGATTGCCTTGCTCGTTTGCGTGGTGCCGGTCGGTGTGTGGACTGCTGTGGATTGATGAAAGATCGAGGCTCATAACCTGTTAGAATGATGCGTTTGGAGGCTCTGCGTATCTCTTTTCACGGAGACGAGAGGCTCGGCTCGAAATATTCCAACCGAAGTAAGGGTTTGCACATGAAGTTTTTTACGTTGGCTGCTTTTTTTTTTTTTTTTGCTTAAGCCCGCCTCCCCGGTGAGAATCGTTGCGTCCGACTGGAGATATAAATATATACCAGGTGTATAATAGGCTCTGAAAAGCATTCTTCTGTTTGTTTTCATTCTTGTTTTTTGTTTTTGTTGCTTTTTTTTTTTTGTTACGATGGATTACTCTTTGCCCTTTTCTAATTCTACATTATCCCTGTGCCCGCTCGTGCGCACGTGCTCGTGAAGGGCATTCTGGCGGAAAGCTGGATTCAGATGCAGACCCTTTCAAGGTTCTTCACGTTCCAAGTCCTTAACGTCTTCCTCGTGACCACCATCGCTGGCTTCGCGGTAGAGGTGCGTTGACCAACGAGCCGACCGACCGACCGACCGACCGACCGACGGAAATGTGGGACGGGACACGGGCTACGATAGGGGTCGTAGCACGTTTTGGCCAACATATTTATGCGACCGACCGACCGACCGACGGAAATGTGGGACGGGACGCGGGCTACGATGATAGGGGTCGTAGCACTTTCTGGCGCGAACTCATTTATGTCTGACCGGGCTGCTTGAATAAACCCGATAAATATCGCTGGAATACCATTGTGTTGAGTGTGTGTTCGCTTGCCATGTGTGTATGCCCTGGGCGCGTCGTGGCAACGAGGCGACGGAACAAGAGCAAAAGGTTGTAGTAAGACTTTTACGCGTGGGACAGATCATGTAGATCAGATAGATCAGATAGATCAGACATATCATCTATCATTCTTGGCGCAAACATAAGGGCCGCTTGGTCTTGATATTAAACTCTAAACGCTCCACTATGTTTTGAGTGATAGATCATAGCTAGCCTGCCGTTTTGAGATGTGGGCGTGCAGGACCTGTAGTAGCACAGATCAAACCCAGAAAAGCCGGTCCTGCTGCTGTGCGGATAAATCGTGCTGCGTGCTGAGTGTACGGCTCCCGCCCGACAACCATGAGCTACTGCCGTAGATAATGCGGATCAGGAAGCCTACCTGCCTTGAAAATCCTAGGGTAGAAGGATGAGGTGGGAGTGGGTTGTCTGTCCGTCCGAGGTGCGTTGAAAACTTTGCACTGCGTTGCTGTCCTAACCCCCTGCCTGGTCGGTGAAAGCCCGACATGCTCCGTCCCGGCATTGTGGGGATGCGACGGTCTATGGTCATACGACTACGGCCATGCATGGGATGGAGGACATCTCTCCTATCGAGTACCCCCCCCCCCCCCCCCCCCCCCCCCCCCCCCCTTGAGGACTACACCCCCCGTCGTGGTGACGAAGCACTCGGAAGGTTGATTCACATGCACTGGTACCTGGTAGGCTTAAGTGCACTGCGGTTCTGAAAGGGTTATGGCCCCGATGGGGAGGGCACGGTCCTCCCAGGTGCAGATCACGTTTACGTATCTCTTCAACGGAACGATATAACGAGGTATCCCCCCCCCCCCCCCCCCCCCCCCCCCCAATATTCCACCCCTTGTCTCCTTGCACTTGCCCTCTATGGCGGTTTTGGTGGCCCCCGCTTCGCCGCGAGGGAGCAGATTCTGACTCGCCAGTTCCAAGCGCAGATCGTGCAGCGGCTGGTCGACAAGCCCGCGGTTCTGTTCACGCTCCTGGGCGAGACGCTCCCCAAAGTGTGCGGGTTCTTCTGCGACTACGTCATCATCCGGGCGTTCTCCGGGCTGTCGATGGAGCTCGTGAGGGCGTACGCGCTCCTGCCCGCAATAATCGCCCTGATGACGTCCAAGAAGAAGTGGAGCAGATCTCTCTACCAGAGCGCCGTCGAGGTTCGTTCCTTTTGACGTTCATTACGTACGTACAGCAGTACAGTATATATACATACATATATATAATATATATATATGTGTATAAAACCGTTTATCCTTCGGGGACCAAAACGTGTATACGCGGCTTGGAATTACTGTAGAGTGAAATAAATAGTCGTCTTTTTTTTTTTTTTTTTTTTTTTGCGGTGGCTGTGATTAAGGGGGGGTTGTGTTTATCACAGATTTCCCACACACCCACAGCAGTGCTGGTGCTTGCGATGTTCTATTTTTATGTTGGAGTGTATCTCTACTCCTACTACTCCTACTACTGTTTGTGCTGCTTCTGCTATACTGGTGCTTCGTGTATTGCTACAGACTACTATTACGGAGGACCGTAGTTAATAGGACCTGCGGTACACACAAACACCCATATATTTCCATGTTGTTCCTAACAATATTTGGTCATATTTACTACGGCCCCCCCGTAATAATATTATTTATACTAGTGAGTGGTAGACTTGCACCCCCGCCCCCCCCCCTCCCCCGTCTTGGTAGGATGCAGGCCACCCTTCATGCGACTCGCCCAGCGCCTCACGGCGCGTCGCGCTTGGTGCAAGCAATGTGTGCCTGGTCGGTGAAAACCCGACGCGCTCCGTCCCGGCATTGTAGGGATGCGAGGGTCCAAGGCCATACGACTACGGCCATGCATGGTAACGAGTACACCCCCCCCCCCCCTCCCCCGTCCGCTTCGCAAGCGGTTCCTAGTGGAGGATTGCAGGTCACCCTTCGTGCGACTCGCCTTTGCGCTTGGTGCGAGGAGTCAATGCCTGCCCGGTCGGTGAAAACCCGACGCGCTCCGTCCCAGCTTCGTAGCTTGGGGTGCGAGGATCTATGGTCATACGGCCACCGCCATGCGTTACATGAGTACACCCCTCCCCCCCCATGCTGTGCCGCGACATATCTTACTTCTTGACCAGGACCGGAGACAGCGGTTCGACAGCCTTGCGTCAAACACATCTTCCGGGTTAGGTGGCGGTAGCTCGGCAGACCGCGTGTGGGGCAACCCGAGGTCGCGCGCGGGTTCCCAGGCGGCTGCTGCGACCCACTTCAATGGCGCGAGGAGGCCGCTAGGTCCGTCGTGCTTCTACTACGGCCAGGTGAGTGTTCGGGGACATTTTTGAAGAGATGAGAAGAGAGATGCGGTGTGGTGCGAAGGGAAGGAGAACGTGATATGTTAAAGACCGTCTTGGGGGGGGGGGGGGGGGTTCCAGATTGGGGGGGGGGGGGGGGGGGGGGGGGGGGGGGGGGGGGGGGGGGGGGGGGGTAACGATTAAAAAAAAGGTGACGATTAGAACGACGGCCATTTTTCGTGATTTGGGGGGGGATGAGGATGCAAACATTTTGCGTAATTTGGGGGGGGGTGAGAATGCAAACACTTGGCGTGATTTTGGGGAGATGAGATTGCAGAAGTTGGTGGTGTCCAAGTTACAACCGATGAAAGGAGTCGTACGGCACGCACACACACGGCGCGCGAAGCAGCAATGGTCCTCCTTACCCGTACTTGTGGGCCCTCACGCCGCTGGTGCTGCTCGTAGACGGTTGATGACACTGAAGCTATCGTTGTTCTGGTTGCTATCCCTTATACGGGGAGCCCGAAGGAGTTATCATGACCTGCATGGGATAGTTGGCTGGCGGAAAGGGAGGAAGAAAGCAGAGGCGAGAGACTTCGACGGAAAAATGTATATTCATAAGATTTAAAAAAAAAAACTACAGCTGTGAGATACGAAGCTTTTGCCGAAAAGTCGTCTTTTGATGTACGACAGCTGTAATAGATTTTGTTTCGGGCGTTCGTACCGTACGGTATACAACAAGGACTGCCTGCGCGACCAGCCCGGGAGTATCTGACAAGCAAGTGAAAAAAGCAACCCGGAGAGTCTTGCGTTCAGCTGAACGATTGAAGGATTGCCTGTCGATTTTACGTATGACATGACGCAGCATTTTTTTTTGCGGTGTGTGCAACGACTGTATACCTGCGATTCATCATACGATTTGAAAACCCTCCGTTCCCCCCCCCCCCCCCCCCCCCCCCCCCCCCCGCCGCCGCCCGCCGCCGCCGCCGCCGCCGCTGCCGCCGTGCGCCCACCGCACCCCCCCCCCCCCCCGTTCGCGTGTGCACCCTCGGGCGACTTCTGTGTGCGCGCCCTCGCTGGTGATGTCATTATCCATGATAGGTGTATGCGCAAGACCTACTCATCGTGGTGGTTGTCATGACGTACGCGTGTATAGCGCCGGCTGTTCTCATCCCGGCCCTGATGTTCTTCGCGATGGCCCAGCTCGTGTACCGGCACCAGCTCCTGTGAGTCCGTCCTCCCGCGGTTTTGCGTTATGACGGTGCTGAGGGTCGGCAGCGCCGTTCCTCGGAGACTGTGTGATGGGTTTTTGCCCGCGTGGATGCATGCTTGCGTTGGTTTTTAAACGGGGATGCACCACACTACTACTGTACGTCCGTTTTTTTTTTTTTGTTTTTTTTTTCGGAGATGCGGGCAAAAAAGTCCCGTAATGTGCGCGATTAGAAGGCACAACGTGTATGTATCCCCCACGCGTATTCGTTTTTTTTATTTTGTCTCTTTTTTGTGGAGTCATATTTTGCGTCGTTGTAGGTATATAAGATAAGATGTTCTCAAGATGATCTCAGTTTCCGCGTGTGCTCAGCGGAGACACGGGTGAATTGTTTGCTGGTACACGTCGACAGTAGCAACGCCTTGAACAGCAGCAGCAGCAGCAGCAGCAGCAGCAGCAGCGGCAGCACAGTAGGTACAGCGACGACAGCAAGAACAACACGGAACAGCAGCACAGTATCAACGACAGCGACTGCTGCTGCTGCTGCTGTAGCGACTGCAGCAGCAGCAGCAAACATGGAACAGCAACAGCAGCGCAGCATCGACAACAGCGACAGCAATAACAACAACAACAGCAACAACAACAACAACGACATGGAACAACAACAGCAGCAGCTCAGTACCTACCAACATGGAGCAGCAGCAGCGGCAGCAGCAGCAGCAGCAGCAGCAGCAGCAGCATGGGCCACAACTATGGCACGACGGTGTCAACAGCAGCGACTATATCAACGACAACACAATAACAGCACCAAGCACACAACAACCAACCAACCAACGAACGAACCAACCAACAACAGCCACAGCCGCAAACGACACCAACAACAGCAGCAACCACAATCTCAAAAAAAAAAAAAAACAGCACCCGACGACCGATGTGGTGCTCACGTCGTCGTTCTTGCTGAAAATGCAATGCAATGCAATGCAATGCAATGCAATGCAATGCCATGCAATGCCGTAAAAACGCAGGTACGTGTACGTTCCGACCTTCGAGAGCGGCGGAAGCTTCTTCCCGAAGATGTTCAGGCGCTGGATATTCGCGCTTTTCACGGCGCAGGCCACGATGGTTGGGATGTGCCTCCTGAAGCAGGGGTTCAACCAGGCCTACAGCATCATGTTCCTCATGGTGATCACCTACGCCTACAAGGTGAGCAAGCGTGCGTGGCCGGGGACGTCCCACTCTCTGGTAGGAATGGAGTGGGGTTGTGGTGGTGGTGGTGGTGGTGGTGGTGGTTGTAGTGGGTGCGTGTTGGTGGTTTTGGTGGTGATTGTGTTGTTGGTTCCCCCCCCCCCCCCCCCCCCCCCCCCCCCCCCCCCCCCCCTTTCCCCCCCCCCCCCCCCCCCCTGTATTCGGTGCTCCGTCTCGAAAGGGATGCGTGGTCAATGGTCAGATGAATAATGTCAGCAACAAATGAGTACGCCCCCCCCTCCCCCCCCCCCCCATCTATGGCCATACGACTACGGCCATGCATGATACTGAGTACACCCCCCCCCCTATATTATATATAGGTTGGGTTGGCGTCGGTTGGCAACGACACCGTAAAACATGCCGCTCACTATGTGAGCGAGACAACCAGGGTACCGGTTTCTTATTTTTTTGCGGTCAGTTACAGCTGGCGATCGTGTTATAGAACATTCGTGCGGGGTGGAAAACCTTTACTCCGCACAGGGGGAATGATCGCGTCACGTAGTGTTTATGGTAAAAGGCACCCACGAACCAGTTATATAATAACCCCATTGCTGTCTCTGGAAGTGACCACACCGGAAATTATATTGACTCAGTTGAAGCTGCCATTCGTGTGCAAGTCCACCTCTAAAGTGGTTCGTGGTAGGATGCAGCTCACCCTTGGTGCGACTCGTCGAATACGCCACGTTTCGCTTCGCGCTTGGTGCAAGCAATGTCTGCCTGGTCGTTGAAAACCCGACGTCCTCCGTCCCGGCATTGTAGGAATGCGAGGGTCTATGGTCATACGACTACGGCCATGCATGATATCGAGTACGCCCCCCCCTCCCCCACCCCGTCCTAGCGCCCCTACCTTTCTCCTCCATCCCCCAACCCGCCCCTGCGCCCCCCCCCCCCTGCGCCCCCGCGCCCCGCCCCCCTCGCGATTTGCTGTCAATCACGACCACAGCCTTGCGTAATATACCCCCCATCGCCCTTTGCCATGCTCTGCTCTGCTTTGCCGTGCTTTGCGCTGCTTTGCCCTGCTTCACCCTTCCTTGCTTTGCTTTGCTCTGCTTTGCCCTCCCCTGCCTTTGCTTCGCTCTTCTTTGCTCTGCTCTCGCCTGCCCTGCCCTGCCCTGTCGCGCCTTCCCTTTCCTCTGCTCGTGCCCTGCCTTCCCTTCCCTTGCCCTGCCCTGCCCCTCCCCTTCTCTGTTTTGCCTTGCTCCCCTCCCCCCAACAGCGCAAGGTGCGCTCCATGTACGAGCCGGTGTCGTTCTCCCTCCCTCTGGAGATCGCCAGAGCGCTCGACCTAGACCGGGCGGAGAGCGGACCAGAGGGGCGAGAGGAGGACGAGGCCCTCCATCCGGCGGCCAAGGAGTACCTCCAGCCGGAGCTGAGAGAACCGGCCTTCGTCGGACCAGAAGACCTGTTGGGCGGGGCGGCGGGGCCGGACGAGACTTTCGGATGATGTTCGACGACATTGGGCAGCACATGCCGAGTGGGGGGATAGATGGGACTGGGGGTAGGAGTGGATGAGGCGTTTCTGGTGGAACTATCAGCGCCGGCCAGGCTGCTGTTTAGAGACTTTTTTTCGGATGGGAGTGGTGATGGGCTGGTGTGGTGGTCGGTGATCGACAGGTTGGTCGGTCGGGTCGGTCTGTTTGGTCGGTTGGTTAGTCGGTCGGTCGGTCCGTTGGTCGGTCGGTCGGTTGGTCGGCCTTTTCACGGGGGCGTTGCTTTGGCGCGCGGTAATAAATTGGCGTTTTTGTGGCCAGAGGGTGGGGGGTGAATAAGGAAGGGTATAAGTGGCCGTAGATTTCGAGTGGGTTTTTTTACGTCCGGCTGTGTTTTTTTTCATTGTCTCTATGGTGTTTTTGTAGGGGGGGTTGGGCCGGGGGGTTATTTGAGCCCGCGGAGGGGGGACGCTTTTTGTGGGGGCTGCTGTGTATGCTGGTGTTGCTGCTTATGCCGATGCTTGTGCTGATGCTAATGTTTGTGGTGATACATCTGATGCTGCTGATGCTGATGCTGCTGATGCCCATGCTGGTGTTCAAGCTGATGCGCCTGCTGATGCTCAAGCTGCTGCTGTTGGTAATGCTGCTGCTGGTGCCTGTGGGGCCGCTACTGCTGATGGCGCTTGTGCTGATGATGCTCATGCCCACGCTGGTGGTGCTTGTGCTGATGCTTACGCTGGATGCTACTGCTTATGGTGATGCCTGATGGTGATGCCTGTATTGATGCCAACAGTTGAGGGCTGTCGAGTCAACATATCACGTAGCCCCCTCCTGTCTATCGGACGCGCTTTTCATTTCCATGCGGTTCGGCAGGCACGTTTCACGCAAGAATCCTTGTCGAATAAGAGCCTCCCCGAAGGTCATCACAACCCCCACTGGTAAAAAAAAAAGAAAAAAAAAGCGCTGGTGCTATCTATTAATATAGTGTAGCCACGGTTCGGCGGCAGTAAAAAATCAACAAGAAAGATGGAGGGCGGGAGGGTTGCACGAACGATGTTTTTTTTTTTGCCTCTGTTCCCCTCGTTTTTCTCCTCCTTCCAGGATAAGAAAAAAGCGGGAAAGGCGAAGCGCGGGGGAGGGGTTGGTTGGAGAATAGATGGCGGGGGAGGTGGTGAAGGTGGTGGTTGGTGGTGGTGGTGGTGGTTGTGGTTTTGACGCGTTGTGTTTGGTTTTTATATTTCCGTATTTGGTGTTTTCTTCCGTGTTTTCTCGTTTTGTACTTGGCGGGCTTTTCCGATTGCAATCGATGCGGTAATTAAAGGCAAAAGAGCCGACGGCAGCTCGTTTTTTTTTTTCTGCTCGAACAGGGCCAGGGAATTTTTTTCTCGTGAGAACCGGTAGTATACGCTTGAATCTCGCTCTCTCTCTGCGTTTGGAGTCTTGAAAGGGAGTCGAAACACGCGACAGCGGTGGTGGTAGTGGTGGTGGTGGTGGTGGTGGTGGTGGTGGTGGTGGTGGTGGTGGTGGTGGGTGATGGTGGTGATTGTGGTGATGGTGATGGTTTCTCTAACTCTCCGGGATGAGAACCCCAACCTGACTGTTTTGCTTCCGTAGCGAGAGGTCTGCTGCAGTTCTGAGCTCCTCGAGGCTGTAATTTTCCGCAGTTTAGCTTAGAATGACTTGTGAAAGTAGAAGCCCAGGCGCCGACCGAGCGAAGCGCGCGACATTAGTTTTTTTGGTGCTTCCGTCCTTTTCGCGAAAGTTGGTGCTTCCGCCCTTTTCGCGAAAAAGCGACAAGTGCCGTCGCTTGCTGCCCAGGGCACTATTAGACTGAAAAGGGTGCACCGGGTATGCTACAGAAGAGTCGATTGTGGTGGTATTTCGACCCACGGATAGGTTGCAAAGTTTTAGGGTTGTCTCGCGCGGAATTCCTGCAGAGCTATAGATACATTCGAAGTTACTGCAGTTTTGATGTTCTTTTTTTTAGGTACGTACTCGTACAGCAGTCGATGGGCGGTGTTTTTTTTTTGTTTTTGTTTTTTTTTTTGCCGGCTGTGTCTGCCGGACTTGACTGCGTGTTTTTTTAGCGCACACACGTACGCGACACGCGAAATATTGAAGTATTGAAATATTGTGATGGTGTGTCTAGTAGTATACCCTGGGGTACCCGAATACCACTCGGGTATGTACCCGGGTACCACTTGGATATCACCCTACAGCAGCATACGCCAGGTATGTACTACCCACACGCTTGAAGTATTGATATTTTCTCCTTTTGTCAAGCTAACTCAGTCACTGCTTGTGTGCACGCACGGCAGTTCATGGCGTACAGCGAGAGGTTTGTGTTTCTCTTAGAAGTCTCCATTCGCGTATTTTGGGTTTTGAGTGGTTTCCGTCTTTCTTTTGTGTTTTTCTTTTTTTTTGTTTGAGCCGGTAGCCCCACACGTTAACCAGCCGTGCTACTGTAATAACACGTACTTCGTATAAGACGTACACGGACGGACATTCTCCGGGGTAAGAAAAAGGAAGTTTGAATAGCGACAGTATTCTATCCAGTGCAAGCAGCATTCTGGTATCCCGTCCCGTATCTTCTCCATGTTTTTGCTAGTGTCTAGAGTAGGGGTTTCCACTCGCCTCGGGGGGGGGGGGGGGGGGGCGTTGAGGTGTGGGGGTTAGGGTTTGCTGTTTTATTCTCGGCCTCGTACGTCTATTATAGCGACCCATCCCGATTACCGGCCAGATCTCATATGCGTTTGCATGAACACGATGTGCGGGTGGGTGGGTGGGTGGGTGGGTTCGGCGGCCAACATGCTTTCATGAGGGGGCAAGTCTTTCTGGACGCGTAGTTGGTCCCTCTATAGTAGTGCTTGCGGAATAGCTTGGCACAGGTGGGATTCGCCGGCGTGGTAAGTGTGCGGAGTAATTAGTGCCGGTTGCTGCTACGTATAGTGCCGGTATTTTTAGCTGGAGCATGCCGGCACTATAGAGGGACTATTTGCCTTGTAGTCATTTTAGTGTGGGCGGGGGCGGTCAGTCAAGGGGTCCAACCACGGTCTCGGTCGCATTAATCGTTACGGGGGGAGCATAGTAACCAGTACCAGGTACTAGATACGGTGTGTGAACATACCGGGGATACATGTTTTTTTGGGTCTACAGTGGGTTCTGATTACAATGTTTCCCTCCGCAATACCTGGTAGGATATTTGGTGGGTGGGTGGGTGGGCAGGTGGGTGGGTGTGTTTTGGTCTTGCGCGATTTTTATTGGAAACCTTTTACCACGGGGGGCTTTTCGATGTTGGGGATGCCCATATGATGATGCCTGGTACTTTTTACCCCTCTCCCCTTCTTCCCCCGTCGCCTCTTTCTTCAGGTACTTCAGGATCTTGGATCAAAATTGTGTTATACTTTTGTGTGTTTGGTCCGTGTGCCTCGCTTTTAGTTTCCAGCGCCGCGGCCTGGCGTTGCTTGTGATTGTAGCTCTGCAGACCTGGTGGTGAAAGTTATTGGTGTGACCGTGAATGCCTGTATTTTTTTTTAGAGTTTGTAGTTGGGGGAGGCGGTGGACGTGTGGCAGCGGGGGGAGGGGGGGGGTGCGAGTTGGAGTATTCCCCCCCCCACACTCACACTTTTTGTGTGGTTTTTGTTAGCGTTTTTTCGCATTTTTTTTGTGTGTTCGAGACTTTTTCGGACTCACGATGTATCTTCTCGATTGAACGGTGGGGCTGGCTACTCGAAAGTGGTCTTGAGTTTTGATGACTCCTCCTTTGCTGGACTTGCCCTTTGGCATCATGTATTTTTGGCGGAAGAAACAGTAGCTTTGGTTCCTTCCTGTGTTCATCTGCGTGCTACATGTACACTTGCCTACCAGTATAAACCAGCGTTTACGGTAGGGGGCGGGGGGGGGGAAGGAGCTGCTGCTTTTCAGGGTGCGAGTGTTTCCCGAACGCAGAGGTTTTCTTGGCTTACATACGTACATACCTGGTACCTGGTATGGATATATATGTATTTTTTCTGTATGTGTAAAACTTTTCGGTGTTGTTCGGATGGCGGGACGGGCTTACAGCAGTAGTAGGGTATAACACTTTGAGAGATACCCGGGTATATGCCCGAGTATGACCAAAACGACCAGGTTTGGTACCCGGGTATGTACTCGAGTATGACTAAAACGACCGGGTTCGGTACCCGGGTATATACCCGAGTACCATGAACGAAACGACCGGGTTTTGATACCCGGATACAGACTCGAGCAAACAACCAGGTTTGGTACCCGGGTATGTACCCGAGTACATGAACAAAACGGCCGGGTTTGGCACCCAGGTGCATACCCGAGTATGACCAAAACAACCAGGTGTGGTACCCGCGTATATATCTGAGTATACACCCGTACTGAACACAGCGTTTGAATGATGATGTCACCACCCTGAAGCTCGGCTGCTGCGCCCGCTGTCCTGTACACTACAGTGTACCTCTGGCTCGTTTTTTGTTGTCGTTGCTGCGGGATGACTAGTGCGGCGCAAACGAGGTGATGAAGTTGGAAGCAAACAAGAAAAACAGAGGCTGGAGGCATTTTTGGTTGGCTCTGCGGACGAAACGAAACGAATCGAAAAAGTAAACGTGCCCGTAGTTTTCCTATCCACGTATAGCAGCAATCAATGGCTTTTAAAAAAAAGCTGATAGCTACAACTACTACAGCTGTGCCTGCGTGTATAGGTTGGTCGCAGTCGAGCTTGATGTTTTTTCTTGGTTCTTTCTTTTTTTTCGACGCATGCTACGATAGGAGTTTCCTTTTTTTTTCTGGGGCCTCCTCATTTGAAGAGCTCTCCCACCTCATCCACGTTAAAAGCTGGCTTTAGAGATAAAAATGAATCGGCAAAAAATAAAAAAAATAAAATAAATCATAGAACAATCTCATGGCCCAACTTAAGTGCACGACGAAAACAAGTGAACCCGTCAACGATATCATCGGGTAGTGCTGTCACAGCAGCTGAGGAGCTCCGTCGGCCTGACAGAAATTCGCCAAAAAAGTGTCCTCTTGAGGAGCCCCGTCAGTTACAAGTTAAGGATCGAGTTGTGCCTCCCTCTTCTTGGTAAAAGGACCAGACCCTAGACCCCCGCCCAGCCCCCTCCCGCGCGCTGGCTAGTGTGTCAAGAAACGGCAAAATGCGGGTGCCGTCAGTCACACCACTATTGTAGGCCCTCCCAGGGTAAAACTACGTCGTACATTCAAGTCTAGACGGCCGTCCATCACAGGCAGGCCTTAACTACTGCTGTACGCTGGCGTCTACTAAATATGTTGCTCGCTGGATGTGGAAGACCATCATCGTCGTCCTGTAATCTTCACAGCTGTTGGTCCAAATAAAACACAGTTAGTAGCCCCCCGTTGATATTCAAGAAGGTAAGCTCTTCAACCCACCCCCGTCCGCGCGGTCAAGCGACAGCAGCAGCAGCAGTTGCAGGAAATATAATATATGTCAGATGGAGAACCCATGCGAGCTCCAAAACATCACGGCGTGCCTCAATTGTTGATCAAGCTGCATGCACCCGCTAACTACCCTGCCGATCCCCCCCCCCCCCCCTTCGAACCCTGTTCCCGTTTTCCCACACCTTCGCGAACCACGCCAGACGCGTTCTTCCGGGCTTGAAACCCGTAAACGTCTTGACGACCAATTCCAGTCGATTCTGACGCGGACGAGACTGCGCTGGTGTCGGTTTCGTGTGTATCATTGCGACTCTCACTCGTTTTTGTCAGGCAGCGACAACGATGTGCGTTGCCGTGCCGCTTCCTACCGCTCCGGGCGGCAATGTAAGGACCGTTGTGGTACATAAATATGAAGACCAAACGCCCCTTAAATTTCCGGCCAGAGAGGTCTTAATAGCAGGTGGTGTTACAGGAAAGTGTCTCCTCTCTAGTGTCGCTATGTATGCGCCAGCCAACATTACCGGCACTATATATAGCGCCAACCGGCACTAATTACTCCGCGCATTGCCACACCTGCTCAATAGTCGCATCTGTCTGTGCCGAGCGATATATTTCACAGGCACTGACTGTTGTGGCGGCCGGTCGGCGCTACTCAGCCGGCACTGCTTGTAGAGGGAGGGACGACTGCTGCTGCACCTTGTGATATTCTCTCGTGATCGTTTGAGCACCCGGCGTCCTTCCGGAAAAGAAGACATTCTCTCTGTCGATTGAACGACATTGCTTCCACACCGCCGTTGCAGAAGGACCTTGTGCAACGAAAAACCTCAACAGCAAAAAAAAAACAAGCCCACCACCCAGAAGTATTCCCCCGTCCGTCTCCCCAGACGCGGCAAAAGACAAGAGGCTTCCCAATTCAGGCATCGATGAAAACCTAAGAACTGCCAATGCCTCCTCTTGCCCCCCCGCCTCCCCCCGCCTCCCCCCCTCCCCTCCCCTCCCGGTCCCCTCAACCCCTCCCGCTCCCCTCCCCTTCTCTCTCCGTCTCACTGATGCCGGCCGGCATGGTGACGTACTTTCTCAGCAACAACGGCAGACGAAAAAAAAAGTCGAAAATTGAAAAAAAAAACGAAAAAGAAGAGAGAAAAAGAGGACAGAGCAGAAAAGAGAAAAGACGACAGAAGAAAAAGAAGAAGAGAGGGAGCGAAAAAAAGACCAGAGACGGACGGAAGAAAAACGACCATCAAAGCCATCAAGTCGAGCGAAATCAGTGGTATCCCTTGACGAAGCCGAAGTGCTGCACGGTGCGGAAGCGCCGGACGACGGAAATCCCGACCTCCTCCATCTTGAAGGGCTTCACGTTGAAGTCGGCCAGCGTCAATGCCTCCGGGTTGGGCTTTAGCACGACGTCCGTGCCCATTTGGAGGGCCTGCATGCACAGAGTCAACAATTTCATTCAGTCGGCACACACGAAAGTTGTGTTATCCCCGGATTATATTCCAAAAACGACAATAATATGGTATGCCAGTTCCTTGCAGGGCTGGGGGCTGGGCACTCGCAGCCCCAATCAGTAGATACTATACTGGCTCCGTCGGCAATCAGTATACTGGTGGGCACTGGCAACCTCAATCAGTAGGTGTTGTACTCATCCCGTCGGCAACCAGTACATGTTTGATTGCATCAGTGTATTGGTTGTCGCGCAGGCGCACCATAAAACACTTTGTTTCATCCAGCACACATCCTGGAGGATTTCTCTGGAGAGTTTAGTTGCTTGCTGCCAGGTACTCCGTGCACAGTAATGGTCCCTGCATGGTGCCGGTGTGCGCCAGCCAACAATACCGGCACTACAGCGGCGAGCGGCACTAATTACTCCGCACACTGCCACATCCCGCGAATCCCACCTGTGCCATGCGAAATCACCGGCGCTATGTTGCGGACAGCCGGCAATACTCAACCGGCACCATAAGAGAGGCCACTACAGCTGTACCTTTGGCCGAAAACCCTCAAGTTAGCTTAGTGAAACCCACGTCCGCGGCGGCGAGTGTTTTCTATGCTCTCACACGAAATAAAACTAACGCCAAGCCCGGCAGCAACAAGGACGAATGAGCCACTTGCATTTGACCATAACCCTTTCGGGACTTCCTTTCGGGTAAAGAGACGAGAAAATTTTGGCAACTAATAATACTGCCTTCTTACCAACTTCCTGAGCAACCAATCAGAACCCGCCACCCACCCAGTCAACCAACCAACCAACAAAATAAATACATGCCTGGCACATGCTTCGTATACCACTCTATATATGACTTGAGCTCGTAATAGTGTGGATTCATTCATTCGTCTCGAGCTAGTTAGTGTGAACTAGTTAATGTTATCAAAAGAGGGACGCGCTATATACATAGTTTTTTTTTTTCCAAGTCGTAGAAAAATCACCTCGTCTGCCGTGAACACCGGGTTCGGGAGCTGCTCCAGGGCCGTCCCGTAAATCTTGGCCATGAGTGGGCTCATGCTCCCCACCTCCGTCACGTCTGCCCTGTGTGTGGTGTCAAGCACCAGATCTACCACCTCCCGCCAAGAGAACTCCGTTGGCCCCGCCAGCTCTACTAGTTTGCCGCGGTAGTCCAAGTTCTCCTGAAAAAACGTCGGAGGGAGAGAGGGGTGCCGGGACAGGAGATAGTGGGGGGGGGGGGGGGGGGGGGGGGGAGGAGGTGGGGGGGGTGAGAGGGGGGGGGGGGGGGGAGGGAAGAGGGGGGGCTTTAGGGATACCACCACTCTTGGGGTCTTTTGACACCTATCGTACTCGTACATGATAGATTAGTGACGTATGCCAGGTAGATTATACAGTAGAGAGGGAAAAAATAGCGGGTGATGAGCGATGAAGGATAGAGGCGTGTTAGCGCCGTTCAACCATCGCACGCAGGCGGGCGGTACTCATCGTGACAAGGCACTGCCATCCCGACCACCCTCTCGGAAGCAACACGGGACCTTCACCGACAGCCTCCTTCGTTTCTCCCTCTCTATTTCCCCCTTTCCCCTCCCTCCCTCCCTCCTTCCGTCCCTCCCTCTCTTCCCTCCCTCCCCTCCTTCCTTCCGTCCCTCTGTCCCTCCCCCCCTTCCTTCCACTAGCAGAGCTTGGCGCGCCCTTCCGAATCCCCGCAAACACGATAATAACAACTAGTAGAGCTTGTTCTTTCTCAAAACATTTCTCGTGAGCAGCCTTCGAACACTCAGCAGGTACGGTCCGAATTGTCGTGAGGCGGAACAAGCATCACGGGCCGCACGGCAGAAGAGAAGGGGGGGCGTAGATCCCACCAAACGAAAAGACCGCAGTCGCGCTAACTATCCACGCAACAGAAGCGATGGAGGGAGCAGCAGCAGCAGGAGAAAAAAGCAAAAAGAAGAGCAAGAGCAAAAGAAAACAAACAAACAAAAAGCACAGGAACAAGAACAATAGCAAAAGAGCAAGAGAAACACACGTCGTATAATACGCATTGTAAGAAAAGAGGATTCGCGGCGGAAGCCATAGAGGGTGGTTTCGTAGCTCTCTCACCGGGTCGTCGACGATGGCCATGAGCACCTGCGCCACGTTGCGTGCGTCGATGGGCTGGATGAGGTTGTCCCCTTCGTTCACCTGCCGCCGTCGACCAACACGCGCCAAGGGTGGGTGAACAATGCGGTGCGGTGCGGTGCGGTGCGGGGAGGGGGTGGGACCCGTTGCCGGAAAACGACAAAAAAAAGGCAGCGTCTTTGGAACTCCAGAGACCAGAACCTCAATAAAAAGAGCTGGATCACCTTGCCCCCCCCCCCCCCCCCCCCCCCCCCCCCCCCCCTTGCTCTTTCGTCTCCTCATCCCACCCAAATTAACCCCTCCCCACCCCCGCCCGGCTCTCCGCTCACCACCGGTCGATCATTGTGGCGTTATCACAGCGGCAACCCTCTTTGCTTCTTCTTGCCTGCTCCCCCCATCCCCCCCCCACCCCCCATGTCTCAGCCCCCCCCCCTTCCCCTCCTGCGTCATCACTATACTTTTCATCGATATTGACAATATTAGCTTCTCCCCTCACCCCCCCTCCTCCGTCTCGAAAGGGATGCGTGGTCAATGGTCGAATGGCTAAGGCAATCAACAAATGAGACGCTCCCGCCCCCCCCCCATCCTTATCTCCTTCTCTCCTTCTTTCCCTCTCACACAAACAACCTGTCCTCTCTTGCTCACCAACGGCCGATCGCTGTCGCGCTACCATACCTGTGACCCTACTCGTTTCTTCTTGCCTCCCCTACCCCCCCCCCCCCCCCCCCCCGCTCGTCTCCATATACATATCTCTCTCTCGCCCTGCCCTCTCTTGCTTGCCAACAGCAGGAGGCCCATCACCCCCCCCACCCCGCCGGCATTGTAGGGATGCGAGGGCCCATGTTCATGCCACTACGGCCATGCATGACATGCGTGCCTCCCCCCCCCCTCCTTATATACAGTATATATCTCTCTCACGCGCGCCCTGCCCTCTCATGCGCACCATCGGCACGCGGCCCATCCTAGTGGCCATGTTCGCGATCCAGGTGAGAAGCCGGTCATCGTTTCCAAACAGCTTGGCCGGACGGACGATTGTTGCCTCGGGAAAAGCCTCCTTGACCGCCAGCTCTCCCTCCGCCTTAAGACAGAGCCACGTAACGAAAAAATACGGGTTAAAAAAAACCACCCTTCCCGCTGAACAAAACAGATTTAACTACGTACATAAACAAGTATCACATATCTGGTACGGTACAGTCAGTATGCTGTTTAAAGTCCAGAAAATAAAGTCACAAGTCAAAACGGGTTAATCAAGCAGACATCGAACAAAAAAAACACACACAAAAAACGACCCCGTGCGTTACAGCAGACATCAGACAGTGCTGCAGTACACCGAGACAACATGAAAACGAGAGAGCGATACGAAAAAAAAACGCCACCATAGGCTGGCGACGGCGACTGAATACCACTGCGGAAGCTACGCATACCACACCATACCATACCATACCATGCCATGCCATGCCATGCCATGCCATACCGGGTCGCTGCACGATAGAGAGGGGCGGCGGAAGCGGCGGAAGCAGCAACACAAGAGGAGGACGCCGACAGCCGACAGTCCCTCACCTTCGTCTGCGCCCAGCGAGAGGGAGACTCCAGGTCGGCGGCCAGCGCGCTGACGTGCACGAAGTTCTTCACGCCTTGCGCCTTCGCGGCCCGCGCGAGCATGCCGGCCACGTCCACGTTCACCTGCCTCGACAAGGACCGGTGAATGACGTACACGTCAGTTCAGATGAGATAATGACACATCAGATCAGATCGGACAACCGTGAGTAAGGTACAGAGAATACCAGAACAGATCAGGTCGAATCAGAAAACGGTCAGTAAGGTACAGATCAGATCACATCAGGTCCGACCAGATCAGACAAGAAAACGGTGAGTAAGGTACAGATCAGATCATATCGGGTCCGATCAGATCAGGTCACTGCCGGTGGTTGACAACACGGGGACAAGAGGGGGGGGGGGGGGGGGGGCGGGTGACGGGACGGGAGGAGAGGGATCTGCTGTTGGGTTAGAGCGCCGGAGAATGATCGCGGTGGTGACAGCAGCAACGGAGCCGCGCTTCTCACGAGGTGACGCCGATGGACAAGAGGAGCCACCACCGTGAAGCGCCCGTACCCCTGCGAAAAAAAAACACAGAGTGTTCACGGATCGGATCACACCTCGCGGGTCAGGTCGGGTCAGGTCGGGTCGCGTAAGGGTGACCCGATCCAATCCGTGTGGGTTTGAAATCCTCCTGGACCCGATCCGACCCGATCGAACTCGACCTGTGATATTTCGAAAAAATTCCTGACCCGACTCGCGGGTTGGGGTCATGACCGGTGGCTCTGAAAAAAAAAACGGCTACCAGAGTATACAATAGCACACCACAGGACAATGCACCCATGTAGGCGCGGTCGGGGAGAACCAAGACAGGACAGGACAGGGCAGGAAAAGACAGGGCAGGACAGGGCAGGGCAGGGCAGGGCAGGACAAGGCAGGGCAGGGCAGGGCATGGCAGGGCAGGGCAGGAAAGAGCAGGCCAGAGCAGGATAGGGCAGGACAGGACAGGACAGGGCATATGCCAGAGCAGGACAGGGAAGGACAGGAAACGACAGGACAGGGCAGGACAGGATAGGACAGGACAGAGCAGGGCAGGAAAAAGGCAAGACGGGACAGGTGCAAGCACTAAAAGGTGCGGCCAGGCGAAGCAGCGGGGCCTGTGATAGGCTCAAAGCGCCTGCTCTTACTAACAAAACAAAATAAGGTAAAGAGCACAAGCGACGGGCGGGCGTTACGAGTACTGCCATCCTCTAAAGGCAGGCTGCGTGCGGGCTGCAACAACCAACTGAACGGAATTAAGCCGTCCCAGGGCAGCACAACCACAGCGCTCTTTCTTGTCTTTTGCAACGTGCCGGGCGCGGAGCGCGGGGCAACTAAAGTGCGCTCACATTTTTGAAGCTGCTGTTGATCCTGTTGAGGGATCCATCTTCCTTGCGGGTGAAGCAGACGTGCTTCGTCTCGTAGTGCTTGCCGATAAGGTTCACCACCGTGTCGGAGTCTCCGATGGCGTCGCGCATGCTCTGTTCATCCGACGAGCTGTGGCGGCGGCGGCGGCGGCGGCGGCGACGACGGCGGTGGTAAAGAGTGGTGGTGGCCGTCGGTGGCATCGGTGGCGTTGGGGATCGCAACAAAAAAAAAAAAAAATGAACCAAGAACACGATCGACCAAAAACCCAAGCCCTCCCTTCGTATGACACGAGCGTGAAAATTATTGAGTCGGGAATAAACAGACAGAAAAAAACGATGCCATGCCCTTCGGGAAAAAAAACAAACGACCAGACAGGACGAATTCGCGCCGGGGGCTACGACCCCCCTGCCACCGCCGCTGCCACCATGTCGTGTCTCTTGAGGCGTGCTTTGCGACGGTTTGGTGCCACACTCTTGACTGCGCATGGCGCCGCTGCGGCTATGAGCGTACGTCTGCTAACGACTGCATTTGTATATGGCACGGCATTGCAAGGCGAGGCAAGGCGGGGCAAGGCGAGGCAAGGCAAGGCAAGGCAAGGCAAGGCGAGGCAAGGCAAGGCAAGGCAAGGCAAGGCACAGCACGCCAAACCAAGTCAAGCAAATAAGGCAAGGCAAGGAAAGGCAAGGCAAGGAACGGCAAGGCAAGGCTACTCACTTGTAAAAAGGGAAGATGACCTGTCCGAGGTCAAACTGAACCTTTGTCCGGCGTGTGTCCATCTCGCAACCGCGGTTGGGCACATAGCAACGCGCGTTCCCGTTCTCCCTGGCGCCAAGCGAAACGTGTTCGGCACCACGCAAGGGTATTTCGATAAGTATTCGGCATAACGCGAGGGTGTGTCGAAGCGTGCGAAGGGAGGGGGGGGGGGGGGGGGGGGAGGGAGGGAGGGAGGGAGGGGGAGGGGGGGAGGGGGGGGCAAAAGAAAACAATCCTCATCACTTACAGCATTGCCAAGTCAGGACCATACGATAAGTGGAACCAGCCAAGCACCGTCCCTTGAAGATGCTGTTCAACTGATGCAGTTAACAGCACATGCTGAGTACGTACTGCTGCTGACAGTGCTGCAGGTGGATGGGGGGGGGGGGGGGTGTGTGCTCATTATCATGCATGGCCGTAGTCGTATGACCATAGAGGGAGGGGCAGCACGCCGCAGTACGACAACCACCAACAGGTCAGTCGCGTACGAGTCTGCTGTGTGTGTTATGCTTCATTCCCGAATTCATTTCCGCGACGCTCGATGTGTGTGCCATGTGTGCATTCCTTCTATGTCGCCGTGACAACCGTGTTCCGCGGTGGACGAGTCCAGATGGAGACCGGCTTCCCCCTGCCTAGATCATGTGCGGCACTACAGATATGTAGAATAAACATGTACTTTTGTCCTGTAGTGCTTTGCTTTAACTCTCTTCCGTCTGACAACCGACACATGATATCATGCCTGGTACCTGGCAAAAACTTGGCGCCAAAAATGACCCGACATTTTATATCGTGCCGTTTGACGCTCGGGCATGTTGCACAGCTTCAGCGTTGAGTCCCGTCAGGCTAAGCTGCTTGCGTATGCGTACGGAGAAACAGACGAGATGCGACAGCTATTAATACTACCCCTGTATGCGTACATACGAAGCTGCATACTAGCTGCACTGTTGATAAAGTCGAACGGTGCGAGGCGCGAGGCCGCTACGTACAGCAGCAGCACCAGCAGCAGTCCTTCAGGGGATAAGTGCGATAGATGCAGTCGAAGAACTGGTTTCCAAGACGGACATGATCTCAGTTCTGCAGCAATCGGGACATGGTGTGAATGCTGAAAGCTCGCTCCTGCTGGTTTTCCTTCACTACTATTATATCATACCAGAGGGTATGATGCACCGGAGGGTACTTGAACGCTGTGACAGGTACACTAAACGTGAGTGGTGCGTTGCACCAGTGCTGTGCCTCCGACAAAACTACCGTGGACTCGTGCGGGCAGGGTGAATAGTTGGTATTAATAATTGTACATACAAGTGCCCTGCCACCTGCCGCAGACTGATGTACGCACGTACGCACTCTTGGTGAATGCTGTGTGCTGTGTGCAATGGTATGATGAACGGTATCCGACTTGGCTGAAACGACCAACCCAACTTCTCCGAACTCAAACATTGCAGTTGAAACACGATGATGTTTTGAGATTCCGCCCCTCGCACCCGAGCGTTCAAGTGTGCTCCGAACTGATGATTAGAGTTGGCGACTGAAACGCGACGTACTTGTTCGGACTGCTGCTGCTGCTGCTGTCGTTGCTGCTCGTACTGCTTGCTGCTGCTGATCAAATGTAAACGTATCAACCTCTGCTGAGAGTAAAACATGATAATGCACCAACAAAGCCATCATCAACACGAGGTTTTGTTACAAACGGGTATCAGCCGAGACCCACCGAGAGCCATTAGACGATTGGGAACATACGTGGGTGTCGCCTCCGCCTCGTGCCTATCCGTGTCGTACTATCGTGTCACAGGTACAGCAGTACTCGGTACTCTGTACCATATCATTTTCAGGGCTCGTGATAAAAAAGACCAGGTAGGCAAGTGTCCGACCAATATGGAACACTCATCGCATCAGAAACATCACCGTGCACAAGCCTGTTAATACTTTTGAGCAGAGCAGAATGTGTATCAACAACCAACAAGGAGCGCATCGGTTAAGAGACAACAATAGCGCGCTTTCGCATTTTGCTCACCGAGCTGGTTCGTCACGAACCGTCCCAGGAACCCCGTGGCGCCGAACACAGCGACCGTCTTGTCATTCACGGAGCTTCTCCCGCCTGCACCGTACTGACCCAGGTGTTTGCGATATCCACGGGCACCCTTTAGAAGCGGCTGAATGGCGCGCTGCGGCGTCGCCAAGGTAGCCATGGTTCCCAGTGCCTGTGCCAGCTTGCGTCCTCGCGAAGGCTTGCCCTGCTGCCTTCTTGTCCCGTGCGTGAGCTACGTGAGGGAAACATTCTATCAGGAGTTTATGCATTTTCAGCGGCGTTTGTCGTGCGAGAAGTGGGTTTAAGTACTTCAGGAAGGCTTGTTCAAAGCGGGAAATTAAAAATGCGGCGGGATGTGTTGCGAGGCGGTAGGGCCAGTTGCGGACACATACACCGATGAACTCACGAGTCTCCAGCTACAAGTCTAGACCCTCATGCGGCGGAAAATCAGCAGCACGTTGTGGCACCACAAGCCAACACCGCTAGGAAGGCTTTTTTCCCATCCACTTCCCTTGCTGCAGGCCGTCTCTTGACCAAGGCAACAGCCGTGTCTTCTTGCAGAGCTTTTACCAGTAGCAGTCCATCTTCCACCTCCACTTCGACACCGACACCGCAACGCACGTGTCGGGTTTACAACGTCACGGGCGGCGTCGTTCCGTACGACCGGGCATGGCTGTGGCAGCAGCGTCTGCTCCACGAGCGCATAGCCTGGCAGCGAGAGACGCCGACACCGCCCGTGGGTCACGACGTCCTCCTCCTGCTGGAACACCCTTCCGTGTACACCCTGGGGAGAGGCTCGTCCCTGGACCACTTGCGATTCGATCCCTCGGACCCTGCTTGTCGGCACGACGTGCGCCGGACGGAGCGGGGGGGCGAGGTTACCTGGCACGGGCCAGGGCAGATTGTAGGGTACCCGGTGATGGATCTGAACTACCACAAGAAGGATTTGCATTGGTATCTGCGGCAACTGGAAGAGGTGCGCTTGTGACACATGACACCAGCATGAATATCTATCTGCTCCTTTTAGGCACCAAGTCGTTTTCAGTAGTGGACAAACCTTGATAGTAGATCTTCCTGGGGTAGCTAATTAGGCACTCTGATTGGCTAGGGGTATGTTTTACGCGGTTTAATCAACTTTCGAGTCTTTCCCAGCCACAGCATCCCGAGTCATCCCGAGTCAACCTAGAGTCTTCCCAAGCTCAACATCCACGCCGGCCGAGCCAACCTAGAGTCTTAACAAGCACCGCATCCCAGCACTGACCACTGGCATTAGGGTTAGGGTTAGGGTTAGGATTCGGGTCGGAGGGTCGGCTTCAGGCGTCCAACACAAAACCCCCATAAAGATCCACTATCAAGGTCTGTCCACCCCTCGTCGTTTTCATTCATCGTGCATACCAGTGGTACGTACGTGGTACGAATGTACAGTTGGGTTGGGTACACTGGTGTGTACCTGTCACCCTGGTTCATCTACTAAACATATCAAGACGTACACCATGTGTACGTGGTACGTATCATACTATATGGTTTGCTTTTTAGTTGCCCCTCTGCTGACGGAGTTCGAGGTTCGAGTCCTGGTTTGTAGTATAGGTAAACCCCAAATGGTTCGTATTTCCGTCTGTTCCGTCGCGGAAAGCGCCGGAGAGTGAGTGATATAGAATCGATGGGAACCGAGCTTGTTTGTTGGTAATGCTGCTCATTCACCCATTCAACCCTCACTTACATTCCTTGCCCTTGCCCTTCTTTCCTACTGTAGTACCACGCGATATCACAGCTTAGATCCTGGGGTCTCAAGGCAGGACTCCCCTCCCCCTCCCTCCCTCGCTATGTACGGTATATTCGAGTGCAAGTGTTGATAGGCGTTTTGGGGTTTATCGCACGATGGGGCAAGCACGACCATCGCTCATCAAGTCACACGTCTCAATTTCCTCGCCCACTATCACCTCATTTATCGTACTCAACTAACAAGTACCAGTACCAATTGTAACCCGGGTAAACAACAAAAAGAGGAAACGATACCATTTTCCCTCCCAGGCCAGAACGAAAAACACACCGGTGGGGTGGGATTTCTGTACAAATTCAGAAACATCGTATTTTTTGTTTGTTTTTTGCTTCGTTGCGGTATCCCCCCCCCTGTCTAGGTCTCGGAAATGGTACGTACATAGTGGGGTGCCTTGTTGATATTTTTTTCGTCTGCCCATAACCATGAACGATTTCCACTTGATATCGTAAAGCCATCTCTTAGGCTGACTATTGTGGGAGACGAATCCAGAAAACGAAACAGGTTTCCCCTTCATCGTGCAGAAACCCGCGAGCAGTGCCGTCGGTAGTGATGGGTCATTTCAGGACGGGTGCCCACAGAAAAAAAAAAAAAAAAAAAACGCGCTTTTTGCGCACAGCACCCACCCCCGCCGCGAGTCCTTGCCTCACAGAGCACGGAGGATCACGCTAAAACTTCCAAGGGTGTATACTCCTTTGATCTGATCGTCCTCGCTCCCAAGTTTCAAAAGGGTCGTAGGTGGCCCTGTGTCTGAAGATCTCTTCTGGGGGGGTGGGAGGATGACCTATTTCTGGATTAAGTTTTCTGATCGGAAAATTACCTCGTGTTCTGTCCCGCAAAAGCATGATACAGAAATGGACCAGGGTTCTCGCCCCAAGCGATAACTCCAGACACAGACCACCTGCGGCCCTCAAACTTGCCACCGATGACTCTCTATTCATTGGACGAAACACAAACACCCTGTAAGTGTTGTAGCGGCCCGTGCTCTGTGAGGCGAGCACTCGGTGGCGGCGGTTAGTGGTGTAACTAAAAGCATATATTTTTTGCTGCCGCGGGCAGGTTTCGGCATAGAAAAAAAGAAGCCTTGTGTGGGTTGTCACCCCTACAAAAGGAGAAACCTGTTTTGTTTTCTTGATCCTGGATTCGTCTCACATGATAGTTGGCCTTGCGGTAAACGGTCTAGTATCTGGAAATGGAGGATTCCACACCTTCGCAGGCGTGTTTGACCCGGGAACGGGCGAATCGGGCCCGCTTTATTTGCAATTCCACTGCCTATTTTGCGAGAGGCATCCAACGCCGTTGCCGTTTCTCCAGGACACCAGTTTGAACAAATGTCGATACACTCCATTTTCCCCTATATCAGTTTCGGACACGGTTTATCCGAAAACTAGGCCTTTTGTTCGGATGAATCGTCGACGTATATCTGGAAATCTCTCTTTGATTGTTTTCTCCGAAAAGTGACAACACCGTATTATCTTTTGAGCCACTCCTCTGGAGCCAAGAAGAACTGGTGTAGATACCTCTCTCACCCAAGGGCCGCGGGTGTTCTGACAAGATCGAGCCCGATTACGTCGGACTCCGGATCTAAAACACGTGTGAAAGCACGTTGTTCAGAGTGCTCACGTACTCGGTGCAGAGATACATGTGCAACGATATTTGGGGGTTTCACACAGGAAATATGCGTGTTTCTGTGTGGAGCATTCACCGGGTTTTGGCATGTTTTGTCCGCCTCTTCTTACTTTATTTTCCTTGTGTTTATACGTGGAAAATATATGCATACGCTGCGGAGCTTCTACATCATGAGCGCTCGCCTTTGAACCGACTCATGCTTGGCTCATCATATCTTTGGGTGCTATCGTCTGTTCCAATTGGATGTACTCGCTGTTTTGGGCACCGGCGGGAGAGCTGTTCCTCGCTCGCGGACCAGCGAGCGATTTTGTTTTTCGGGTAAAAGATCCGGACGGATCTCAGCCGAGCAGCGGCACTGGACAGCGAGGTCGACAGGGCCAGGGCAGTTGCAAGGATATCGGTAACAGCGGCCGTAGAGACGGTCAACATCGCCGCGGCGGAGGCCGCGGAAATGGTTGATAGCGCAGAAGCACGAAGCCCTGTTCCGCCATAGGGCGGAGAAAGCAGAAGAAACGAGGCTTCGCCGGACGGCGGAGCCGCAGACCACGAAGATGCAAATCGCCCACCTGAAACAGCAAGTGTTGGAGATAACGTTTGGGATAGATTTACGGAGCGCCGAGATAGGGGCTGCCTGGGCGAGAACCCAGCCGCGAGCGCTACAAGACCAGGTGTAACAGCTGCAGCAGGAGCAGCAGCAGCAGCGGTAGCAGCAGCGGCAGCCGTCGACCATGACCGACGTGGAATATGTACGCCTGATGAGAGCAGAATGAGTATTTCTCAAAAACGTATGGGTGAAAGCCAGACTGGACGAAAGCTGCGATTCAGGGAACGCTTGCCGCAATGTTAGCACTGGAATTCAACCTGGCCTAATGTGAGGCCATTGTCGCCGCAACAGCTGAGAAATCGGCGTCGCTGCAGGCACCGCCCCTCGCGGCCAACAGACAGGAATGCCTCCGAAATCGATCCCCCGCGCAAGTCGAGCGCGAGTCTGAATGTACCAGGGTACACACAGGAGCAGGAGGACCTGCTCGAACGGTCGGATGAGGGAGTACCAGAGGGTGCTCTCCGAAGCGCTGTGACTCCGCCTTTTACCGGAAAGCAAGAGAAGCCCGATGGAGACGTCGAGGCGAAGGCGTGGACCCAGCGAGCTTTCACCGCGAGGAAGAGATCAAGGAGGGAAAGGGGCAATGGAGGGAGAGCCCGCATGGCTGGCCGAGGGTCGCATAGGAGGCTGCGTCGGAAGACGACACCGAGACACGCGAGGTAAAGAGAAGCACAAAGAGACCGAGAGCTGGAAGCTGGGAGGCTGATGAAAAATACATTGTTTTCTCGTTTTTGTTGTTGTTTTGGTTGGATGATTTGGTTTTACTGTACCGTGCGCGTATTGTTTTTGGGGCGACATTATGAGGTATAATTATGATGGATTAGGTTTTGTCAGCGGTATGTTATTGATGACTGCTGTGTCTTGCCCTCCCCCTTCCCGCCTCAACCCCCGCCCTCCCCCCTTTTTTTTTTCCACGGTTGGCGGTCAAGTTAGATCATTTTTGTGCGGGGAGAACTTTTACTCCGCACAAGGGGGATGGTCGTATCACGTAGTGTGTATCTGGTGAGGCATCCATGAGACTGTTACATAGTAAACCCATTGCTGTCTCTGGAAGTGGCTACACCGGAAATTAAATCAATTCATCGATGCTGTCATCCATATGCAAGAAAATCCGCCTCTAAAGCGGTTCTTTGTAGGATGCAGCTCACCCTTCATGCGACTCGCCCAACACCTCACGGCGGTTCGCGCTTGGTCAATGTCTGCCTGGTCGGTGAAAATCCGATGTGCTCCGTCCCGGCATTGTAGGGATGCGAGGGTCTATGGTCATACAACTGCGGCCATGAATGATAATGAGTACCTGGTACACCGTACACCCCCCCCCCCCCCCCCCCCCCCCCCCCTCCGATTGCGCGTTGAGGTTGACCTGTCTATGAGTAGATCTGAGATCGGTATGGTTTGCCATGAGCGTCAGGAGAAGCTTGCCAACTCATGCTAACCGCAGTGCCTGTTCCCCGTACCGGTAGCCTGTTGCCGTGCGCTGACGAGTGTAGCTATGCCGTGCTGTGCCTTTCTTTGCGTTGATAATTAAGCAGAACAGGACGAGGAGATTCGTTTTTTGTCATATGCTTGAACCCTGTTGATGATGCTCGAAACTAGGATCTTTAGCACTAAACCAAGCCATTTTTGTCATCGTGCTATTAACAGTATCTGAGTACGTTGTGGGTGATTTTGTTTGAGTGATTTACTTGTAGATTGATGGTTGATGCCATGATGGTTGATAGCTGAATGCAACCATTTTGGGAAATCTGCTTTTTTAGCTTCTCATACTGATACGTGCATACACGACCCCAGGAAATTTATGGGAAAAAGTGCTGTTGTTTTCGTTGCAGGAAGTTCACGTACGCAGTACCTGGTGTTTTATGCTTACGTCGTCGGTGACAAACCGGCGTGCTCCGTCCCAGCATTGCGGCGATGCGAGAGCCTATGGTCATGGTAGAGGAACGGTGATGCAGGCATATCGAGACCCCCCCCCCCCCCCCCTGTTGTTCACCATGCCAAGTACGGAAAGGGGGGGGGGGGCATGAATGTGTTATATTATGCTCGTACTGGGCTTCTTTCATCGTGCCTCATGAGTTAAACTTTCTGTCTCGCTCACTCGGCGGTGGAAGGGTGCAGCAGGAAGTCTGAAAACTATTTCTTGGAATATTTAGAACTATGCTGAACACGTACGTACGTGATGCGGAACTGAAATCTGTTGTATGCGAGCTCGACCGCACTGAGGTTGGGGCTTCAATTCAGGGACGGAAGTCTGGTTTCTCGATGCCGTTTGACTGGATTTAGTGTGTCCCCCGTAGCGAGGCTACATAGGATTGGTGCTTGGTTGAGATGGAGGGTTTAACCTTCTGAGTGGAATTAATTTTGGATTGGTTGAGATTGAGAGATCATGCTTTTTGAAGGTACTGGGTTTTGGTGCCTACTGGAGTCAGCATATATTTTCCGGTACAGTAGTTGAGATGTGTTGTCTCCAGTTCTGATTTGTTTATTTTCTGAGATCTGAGGAGTCGATTTTTTATTCTCTGAGATTTGAAGAATTGCTTTGTAATTTTCTGAGATTGGAGGTCTTGATTTTTGTATTGCTGAAATTTTGAGGAGTTGAATTTTATGGTGCCGTGCAAACCTCTCGATGATTCACCTTCGATCTTTGAGGTGGAGGAAACTATCAAGAGCACGTCAAACCGAAAGGCTGTTGGACTCGATGAGATTCGCGCTGAACTGCTCAAACTCGCCTTAGATGGAGATCGCGATGGTAACCGCCGTATACTAGAACAGTTCCACGCCATTGCGATCGCCGTATGGCAGGGCGGGGGCATACCGCAGGAATAGAAAGCTGCCACGATCATAGTGCTGCACGAAAACAAAGACTGGACGGAGTGCGGTAACTGTCGAGGCATCTCGCTCGTGGCACACGCTGGCGAAGTTCCCCTCAAGGTAATCTGCAATCGCCTCAGCAATTACTGCGAACGGGAGGATAGCCTACCAGAGGTACCACCAAAGGTGCTCGCGGTTATTCGCAACTTCTACGATGGAATGCGTTCGCGCATCCGTACGGACGATGGCGGATATTCAGACCGGTTCGGCGTGGGGCGGGGCCTACGGCAAGGATGCGTGCTCGCACCATTGTTCTTCAATACCTGGTATGTTCTTTGCTGCCGTACTGCGTGTGACGGTGGGGCAGTTTAGCACCAACGCAGATGTGGTGAACGATATGGTGTGCACCAAGGTGAGGGATGGAGGAGGGGGGGCGAAGAAAGGGCAAGGTAAACTCCAGGAGACTGTGGCGGAGCAGCGGTCGATCTGGGGAATGCTGCATGCAGACGACGCGGGCATCGTTTCCAGATCGAGGAACAGCCTCGCGAATATGATGGCAGATATCGTTGCAGTGTGTGGTTCGTTCGGATCGACCGTTTCGGAAGTCGAAACGGAGACCATATGCCTGACGACGAAACGTATGTCAGGTTCACTTTCGTTTCTGAGGCAGCCGGCCAGGTGTACAAACAAACCTTCAAGTTTGTGTACCTTGGGGCAACTGTGTGCGAGAACCCCGACCTTACTGCCGAATCAATTGACGCGTGCTGCTGGTCAAACCTCGGTACGTTTCAGACGGTATAGTTTGCCGCTGTACGACCGGCCCACCGCACCGCTCCGCCTCAAGGTACGGATGCCCAAAGCCGAGGTATTGAAGACCATGCTATACGGGTGTGTCAAGTGGAGCCCCACCGTGACCCGTCTTGTCATACTCCGTACAGCTCACTACCGATTGCTCATCTGCTGCATCGGATGGAAAAGAAAACCTCGCGGCGGCTACCTTTTGTTTTCATACGCAGACGCGCTGGCCAAGACTAGATGTGAGAATGTTGAGACGACGGTGCGGAAGCGAAGGATGCTTTTCGCGGGATCCGTGGCTCGTGCGTATGGGTAAGGTAACGAGAGACTACCCAAACGAGTGATGTTTGGGGAACTGTAGGGGGGAAAGGGGTTCTTGGCGGGGCAAGAGCAGGACTAGATGGGTTGTCTCGAGCGCGACCTATCGTTGTTTAACTTGCCCATCGAAGAGGAACAATGAACGCTGGAAGCGAAGAAATCGAGCACGTGGTCCAGACGTGTTGAGGAAGCGACAGAGCAGTACATGAAGCGCTGGTTTTTCGAGGAGAAGGAGATTGTAGCTAAACGACGAGCGCTTGGGGGACTCAATGCGCAGCAACTTAAGACACCGTGAGGCCCAAGGCCCGGGGGGGGGGGAGGAAGAGGAGCCGCGTTCAAAGAGGCGTAACAACAGCAGCTAGGCCGGTTAAGAAAGTGAAGGCACCCTCCGAAACTTGGCACTGGCCATCTTTCTAGTTGAGACGCCCAGTATCTGCTGCCTTATGCTGTACTACAATCCCTGCTTTTGGTTTGTTGTTCGCTCTTTGTCTCTACCCTCTTCTTGTCTTTTTGCCGTCCGTCTGGTCTTCTTGTGGCGCCCTTATTATGTGGGTCCATCAGCTGGACATATCATACGACTGATCGTAACAGCAAACAGCAACCTTCTCCTCGGGACTCGGCCTGCACCCTGAGCGCATGTTTGCTTCGTTTTTCTTTATTTCATTTTTTCCTCTCCTTCTTTTTTCTGTTCCCTCTTCGTGTTTTTCTTTCTTCTCTCTCTCTCTCTCTCTTTTCGATTGTACATATCGATTCATGGATATGTACCGGGTGTTCTTTGGTTCCAAGTGATACAGGATGGTATATACCACAGCTCGTTCGTGCCGTTTCCCTCACCGAATATAGCAGTAGGATGATACTGCCGTGCGCACTATTTCGGACTTGTTTGTTGTCTTCCATCGAGATGGACTTTTGTTACAGCCTGTTTTGTGACCAAAGACAGGATTTATTTCAGAGAAGTAAGCTGATGTGAGAACATCATCATCATTGCTGAGATTAGAAAACTCTGAGTTGTTACTTTTTGAGTTTTGAGCCGCTGTTCTTCGATTTTCTGAGAGTTTGGATCTCTAGCTTCGTGTTTTCCGAGATCTGTGGTTTTGTTTTTCTATATTTCTCAGATTTGATACTTTGATACTTATATTTTCGAGATTAGACGTCGTGCTGATTTTTATATTCCTATGATTTATGATTTTTGAGTTGTGAATTCGGAACGTCTGTAGATTTTTGTGAGGTATACACTGAGATTGAGCTTGAGAGATTTTTGTTGGGATTCCTGTGTTCCGTGGCAGCTTTCGTGCTTGAATATGAAACTGAGATTGGAGATTCTGATTCTAGATATTTAAACTTTCAAGCTAGTATTTGAGGCTTGAGATTTTGGTTTGAGGCGTTGGTGAACTTGACTTATCACGTTCGAGTATATTAACTTAAATTTGAATTTTGGTTTTCTTGGCTTACCACCACGGTATTATATCATGAGCGATGCTTTGTTATCAAATTCACCAAGTAGAGAGCAGAGGGGTTGTCCGGAGCACTCACGTACTCGGGGCAGGGATACATAAGTAACGGTATTTGGTAGTTCCACACAGGAATCATGCGTGTTTCTGTGTGAATCGTTCAACGGGTTGTGTCATGTTTCGTCCGCCACCTCTTCCTTCCTTTTCTTGTGTTCTGCGTGGATAATATAGACATACAATTGCGGGGCTTCTACATTACGAGTGCCCGTCTGTGAACCCGACTCATGCTCGACCAATCATAGGAGTGGGTGCTCCCGACGCACGTGGAAAAACAAAGCTTCGGACATTAATTTCGGGTTTTTTAAATCCTCGCGTAAGCGATTTTGCCCAAGAGTCCATACGAAAATTTCCCAGAGAGTGGGGCCCGATCTAGGGACCAGACACCCCTGCTCCTTTTGAAGACTTCAAGATAGCCACGTCATCCATTGGAACCCGAAATTTCCGAGACGAGGTTACCATGGAGAGAGACGGGTAGACAGACAACTACTGATGTGTATCGTCGAGAGCCCATGTACACGGAGTTGTCCGGAGTTTGGGGCTCGATGCAGGGACCGGGGACCTCTGTCGTTTTGAAGATTTTTGAAGGGCTTCAAGATAACCCCGTCGCTCACCGGAGCGCGAAAAATCCGAGACTAACTTACCGTGGAGAGAGACGGGTGGACTGCTGTGTATCTTAAAGAGTCCACACGGAATTGCTCAGAGTGTGGGGCTCGATCCAGGGACCAGGCACCCCTGTCCCTTTTGAAGATTTCAAGATAACCACGTCATCCATTGGAGTAGACAGACAACTAACTACTGTGTATCGTAAGAGCCCACACGAGATTGCCCTGAGTGTGGGGCTCGATGCAGGGACCAGGGACCTCCGTCCTTTTGAAGACTTGAAGGGCTTTAAGACAGCCCCGTCATCCACCGGAGCGTGAAAAGTACGTATCGGTATATAGAACGTCAACTATTTTTTCGGCTTCAGGCCCTTTTGATCTTTTGGTGAGCACGCGTGAGTGCTCAGGACGGTGCGTCCTGAAACAGCTACATCAGAAGTTCACGGCGATCGATCGTAACGCATGCCAGAATATGTATGACGAGCCTGTCGTATCCAGTACGGTGACATGGCATTGCGTCGTCTCCTCTGCCTGCTTATCTGCATAACAATGCGGTATCTCTTGTGTCGTTCTTTCGTTTACGACCACGGAGGTTGTATCTCTCTAGGGGCTCCCGCTATGTGCAGGAGCGGCCTGGATGAAACTCCGTGCGGGACGTGCGTTGCCATTTTCAACCTTGCACGTCGGCCCGGAAACCAACCCGACCCCAGGCCTGACCCTAAACCTACCCCGAACCCTTTGGGGGGCTCGAGGTCGGCAGGGGCAGCCACGCAGCTCCGCCGCGTGTTTTGGCGGCGTTTTCCCAAATAAAACATCGGGCGGCCGAACGACCGGCCTTGATCAATAAGACCCGCATCCTACACAAAGTTTTGTGCATGCCGCTTCTGCACATAGGTCGAGTCCTCTCTAGGATTGAATGATCGACACGGACGCTGGTTGTGCTGGGCGTCGACGGGTAGAGAGAACGGAGAACGCACACGGCAATAACTTTGTGCCACTGCCTTTTTTCGCCAGGGGTTCGCTCGTTCGTGGTGGATACATCGTATCATACGTCGTTGCATCACCGGTCTGCTTGATGATGAAACCCAAGCAAGCCCACCCTCTCTCTTCCATCTCCGCGTCCTCGCGACGAAACTATTGACGCTAATGTCTAGCGGACTGCGCTTTGTTTTCTTATTCTCTTTGTTGCGCACCGGTGAAAAATGAGCAGGTCTTGATTCGAGTCTTGGCGCTGTACGACCTCGAGGGGGAGCGAGAGACGGAGCATACGGGGGTGTGGGTCGGCGGCGCCAAGATTGCCGCCATCGGTCTAAACGCCAGCCGATGGATCACCTCGCACGGGTTCGCACTGAACGTAAACCCGGAGATGCAGCCGTTCGAGGGCATCGTACCATGCGGCATCCAGGGCCGTCCGGTCACGCGACTGTTCGACCTCGTGCCGCCCGAAGAGATCGCGGTCACAGGTGATGGTAGTGCCACTGGTTATGGTGATGGTGCGATCGGTTCTGTGCGATCGCACGCGATTCGGGAGTTTGGGGAAACTTTCGGCCTGAAGATGGACATCACAGAGGTCGACGCCGAGTGTGGGGATCTCGAGGGGAAGCTGTTCCCGTCGGCGTGCGACCCCGCTTTGCTAGCGCGTTTGAGAACTGAGAGTCGTCGACAGTTGGAGTGGAGGAGCTGACCACCAGAAGAAGGAGCTGAGGCTGTGTGATGCCGTACCGTACATGCTACTGTACGTGCGTAGACAGACAAGACGTTGGTACACACTTGCACCCAGCAATCCTTACTACCGCAACAGGTGTACGCATCCATGCAGCCTCTGTTTCCGGCTCGGAGACGCAATTGAAATATTTGGAATTTGGCACATAACACCATTTATTGCACTCCAACCGGATCGACTGAAAGACAATCAAAGTGGTGGCTATCACCTCGGGGCACTCGCGCATCGGCCGGCTGCTTGCCCACTACGCTTTTTGCCGAAGACGATCAACGGATTGTCTGCTGTTTCTTGGCCAGACTCGGGTTTTTGGCGTCAACACTGCTCAGTGCGTAGCAAAACGGTAAAATTGCATCTAAAAACGCCCTCTCTTTTTTTTTTTTTGCACTCTTGGCATCAGACTACTGGCTGACAGTGTGCTATTCTAACGTTCTGGCGAGTTTTTTTTGCCATTCGATACCGTTTGTATGGTATAAAAAAAAAAAATTTACGGTAGATTTTAGAATTGTAACAAAGCTCGTAGAATTGTACCAACCAGCTGGTGGCATTTTGTAACCGCTGGACGCGTCATACAGCCTACCGTAGTACGTATTAGAAACAAACGTATCCCGCCCCGCCCCGTGTTTCTATGGACGGCGTTTCGTCGTACGGGCTCTTCGGTCACCGCGTGGGGGGAGGGGGGGGCAACATTATCTCCTGGAATGACATGGATGCGCACTTTCTTCATCCAGAGCGATGCCCTTGGAAGGAAGTGCCGCACGTATTCCTCTCTAAATCCCATGTAAAGTACTATTAATATATATATATATATATAATAATAGGTTGTTGGGAGAATGTGACAATGCGGAAAAGGCGGCTGAAACTGAAACTGAACCGAGAAAGGCTTCTGATACTGCAACTCAACTAACTAACTAACTGACTGACTGACTGTTGTGACGCCGTGCGGAGGACGCCGTGAGAGCACGCGTAAAGCAAGGACTTCGACGGAATCAACGAGACAATGAACTCATATACCAGGTACAGTATAGCGTATATATGTATAGACTCACGAACAAGAGATACAACTTTATACAGTAGCCGAAAGAACGCTATTAACCGTTTTAGCACCGCAGTCCCGTTTTGGGGACAAATCACTTGTAAGTAGACTGGTTTGTCCCCAAATCGGGACTGCTGCACTAAAGGGGTTAATAGCAGGGTCTTCTTTGGGGAACGCTTGAAAAAGCTGGGTGATGAAGAAATCACCAAGCTAGATCTCCGATTTATATGTGTGTGTGTGTTCTTCACGTTATAGACCGTTCTTTCTACCTGTCGACATCCAGCACAACCGGTGTCCGTGCCGATTCTTCAATCCTAGATCTCCGATTTATGTAGACGACGTCTACGCAGTGGAACTTGGGCATGTAGCCAAAAGATACCAAGCCGTGGAGGTTTCAGTGTAATCGCATGTGTGAGTGGAGCAGTGGCCGGGGATCCTGTGTGATGTCCCCTAGCCACCTGGCTCGTGGTCCGATGAGGATCACTCCGTGATAATACAAGCTCTAAGAACAAGACTTACTGAGTGCGAGGCCAGCGAGACTGGTGGAGTCCCTCGCTGGAAGCCCTCTTGCTGATATCATCTGGCAGAGGCCATAATATCTAGATATTCGCGGAACTTCTGTTGGAGGAGTTTTCGGCTGCGGAGTATTGGGTCACAGCTGGGAAGGCAGTTGGCCCGTTGGACGGATCGAAACGGCTTGAAGCGCACAGCAGGGGAGGACGCTCCGGGAGCTGGAGGACGCACAGGTCAGGCGGCAGTTTCTCCGTTATTACAGTAGAGTCCAGGTGGACTGCTGTGGATTATGGCGCACACGGCAAGCACGCCGCTGGTGGTAGGGGAGTCTCTGACTCCACCGAAATACGGAGAGGTGTGGACCGAGCAGGCCTCTCGTGTTTTTTTACGCAGCGTACCTCGATTATGAGGAACGGCTGCAGCTCGCCAACGCTCAGGGGGTGGTTCAGCACTCCAAAGTGAGCATGGGCCAGCTTATCCCCAATTACATTCATCGGTGTTTTGAGGGATTTTACAAGCATCAGACTACGATGACCGCCTCGGAGTTGTTGGACGCTGTTAGGCAGCACGCTGGTTACACAACCACCAGCAACAGATTTGACACCTCGCGGGCGGCAGCGGACTTGCGTCGCGTTCTCTCAATGAGGCGCGATGAAAAGATGCGGGAAGCGAATCGTCAGCATTACATGGGCTGTGCACGGCAACCGAACGAACAGGCACCGTAGGAACTTTGACCCAACGAGACAACAGATCCCCCCAACAGTTTCGATCGCCAGGGATGTGTTCGATTGCATAGCGGTATTGTCCTAAAACACCCTTCCAATTCTCTAGGCGTTGTGCCATGGTCTTTGTGACCGTCGTGACACACTTCTCCGGATTGAAAATGTACTACAAGTTTCGATGATCAGTAAAGATATGAACACCACCCCAAAGCAGGTATTCGAGCCTCCGGAACGTATTAACGATCGCAAAACCTTCTTTGTCGACAGTCGCCCAGCGCAACTGCGAACCTGTGAACGAACCACTCAGAAATCCGAGAGGCTCGTGAGACATGCTTTCCAACGCCAATCCACTGCGAAATTCGTGTTCAGGCACTTGGGTGAGAAAACTACCCCAATGGAAATCAGAAGCGTCAGGAAACATCAAAACAACGCACCCGGGACGAGGATGATGAAGCGGCACTGCTTGCGCCACCAAACCCCGTGCGGCATTCCACGCCCGCACCCGATCCTCCGTCCACGCGGTATCCTTGATGACACGATTGCGCGCCACTCGCTTAGTCCGACGTGTAGCCCCAACAAGGAGCTCCTCCAAAAAATCACGTAACGGTGCTACCGTTTCCGCTAAACGTGGTAACGATGTACGCAACCAGTTGACAGCCTGCAAGAATTGCATTAGTTCTCCAGCGTTTTCGGGACGACGCATTTCACTTAAACCTTGCACTCGAGCCGGGTCATGGGACACGACACCATTGGAATACACCTTACCACACCAGACCAGTTCACGAGAGAAGAAGGTACACTTGTGGGCGGCGACAAACAGTCCAACATTCTCCAGGCGTTCAAGAATGTCATCAAGCAGCTGCAGAAGAGCTTCTTCGGTGTCTGAGCAGGCCCAACGGGAGCTCCGGATAATCCACAAACCCAAGACACAAGCGAAAAAACGCGCACGCTAATTCAAAGTGTGTATGCAATGCTCACGAGGGTAACCTGAACCTTTGTCTTGCCAGGTATCAGGTTGCATAATGTGTAACCTGCGCTCAAGGTTGCCCCAGGCAGTAGGCGTCACAATAATATTAGGATTTGAATCCTTGCTCAGGCTACGCAGGTGTTTCTTTTTGGCGCATGTATACATGAATCATTTGTGCATTTGTTTTTTTGTGCTGAATCCCCCAAAGTAGTAGCGTTTCGAATGCGACGCCGCAAGCGCCCAATACGGTACGACAAGAAGGCAAGACGCCGGCGCGAGCGGGTTGAGAGGGGGAAAAAACGCGCAATCCGATGCAAACCCCTGCCCATGCAGCCCCACGGCCCGGAGACAGATACCAGCATCTCCCACGTCTGCTGGGTGGACAGAAATTAGCAGCTTTCCCTGCTGGCCGAGCAGCTCGTAAAGAGAGCGCCACGCCTTCGATTCAAGCACGTTCGTTTGTGTGTACGATATGTATATTATGTCCACGCTGTTTATGTCATACTGGTTTATACCCCCGCAGTCTAACCCCATACGTAGCCACCCGTACGTATCGTAACTGCTGTTGCATCTACAGCATCGTCCCATCGATAAACATCTAGCTATTATTAATCGTACGAGTGGCGGTTGGTGTGTAGAGAGGTGCCCCGCCACTAGTACGTACAGTACGTAGTACCAATACAATATGTATATACAATCCAACAAGTCCTCGTCTTTTCATCCTCGTTGTGGCATCCAAAATGATGATTTGCCAGATCAACCACGCAGCAAAATCAAAAACCAACACGAAGCAAAAACAAAATCCCGTTCCGACCGTCCTGCTGGGAGCGCTCTCTTGTCTCTTCCTCATTCTCTCTTTCACCTTCCTCGCGCAGCGCGACGTACGTCACGATAAAAGCCTGCCGTGCACTTCACCGCACACACGAGCATCACACCTCCTAGTACACAGAAAAAAAAAAAAAAACTGCACAGAGAACAATGTGCCTTAAATCTCACATTCTGCAGTGTCGAGCCTCCAAAGAGACGCTCGTTGTTAACACTGAACACACCCGCACCCTCCAAAAAGCACACAGAAGATTTACATCCAAAGTAAAAACACTGCACATCAAATAAAAGGAACGGACGGGCGGAGGGACGGACGGACGGCGGCGGCGCTCAAAGCTGCACCATGAAAAAACAAAACAAACAAAACAAACAAGGATTCGCGACCGCCAACGGTGACAAAACGAAAAATTCAGTGTTGGCAGCAGCAGCAGCAGCAGCAGCAACAACAACAACAACACCACCACGAGACGAACGGCAAGCCGGCCGACTGTAAAATAAAGCCTACTGCAGATGCAGACCCTTTTATCTGGGTGGGGTGCACACCACGGCACTCTCACTCTTCTATCGATCCTGCGCATCGTCACGTGGACGCTGCAAAACGACCCACGGCAAACCAACTATAATAACCTAAAACTCTTTCCTTTTCGAATGCCATGCTCCGGAGGCAGCCACCCCACACGCTGCGCAGTATCGTAGACAGCAATCGCCGCACGAAAATAAGGGAGCGCCCGCTACGCTACGTAAATACACTCTTGGATGTAGTACACTATAGAAAAATATCGAAAACTATCACGAGTAGTCTGGCGCGCACGCGCGCCAGCGCCTGAAGGGAGAGGGGGGGGGCTCTATGGGGATCTATTTCTTCCCTGCCAGCGTAACCAACCTCCTTTTGCGCTGCATCTACTACCAGCGTACAAGTATATCCTACTGTTATGATGCTTCACATTTAGCTCATCTCCGCCTGACTTCCTCTCGCGAAATCGACCCCCAACGTATCTCGACAAACCCCATTCCGAGGTGCAGTACAACCGGTTCTTGCCGTGGCTTCGGCCGGCCACAATAAATTAGACATATGATGACTTCGTACCCGTGCGAAATATTCTACCAATAACAACCTGGTAAAGCCACAATTTTGTATAATACCGTATGCAAAGGCCTCCCCCCCCACCCTCCCCCTCCCCCCCCCCTCCCCCCCCCCCCCCAAGTTTCGGATCATCACCGTCGGTCCGAAATACGAAACAAAACATCCACCGATGGCACCAACACTTTTTGCCACGAAAAACAAAACAAGTAAGACACCAGGCACAACAAACTGTGTGTTGGTAGGGACCACCACTACCGGCGCTTCAAAAGGCTGCCGTGCTAGCTAGCCATATAGCTATAGCGGCGATCGATCGCAGCTTGCTTCTTCCCGCCCACTATCGACTGTCGCCGTGCCCCTCCAACACCCTAGTGGGGCAATTTTTGCTCGCCCTGTTCTACGCCGTCGCCCCGATAGAACCCCTCGAACAGGCGCGGGCAGCAGTCTCGAATTTAGCAGGGAAAAGGACGCCCTCTCCGCCGACACCTTCGCTCCACGTGAACCGATCGAACGGCCACCACCCCTCCCCCCCCCCACCCTGGTCCACCGCGACCCCCCCCCTACCACCCGCCTTCCTCCCGCCCCCTCGCCCATGTGCCGCCGCCGCCGCCGCCGCCTCGTCCGCTTCGAGGTCGGCAGCGTCCTCCACGTCCCACCACCAGCCGGAGGTGTTGTGCACGGGGGGCACGCCGCACTCGTTCCCGAAGCGTCGAGGCACCAAAGGCGGCTCCTGCTCGAGCAGCCGGTCCCAGCTCACGCTCGAAAAGAACGGGTGCGCCTTGACCGCGTGCGCTCCTCGACTGCCTGCCCTCCCTCGAGGGTCCTTGGAGAGCAGCGCGCGGATGAAGTGCTGGCACACCGCGCTCACGTCCCCCTCCTCGCGCTCCCCGGGTCCGGGGAACTGCGCGTCCTTGTGCATAATGTTGAGAAAAGTGAAGCGCGTCTTTCCGTTCTCGCCCGCGAACGGAGTCTGTCCGAGGAGCAGCTCGTAGGTGAGGATTCCGAGTCCCCACCAGTCGACGGCGCTCCCTTGAGGATCGTGCAGTAGGACCTCGGGCGCCTGAGGAGGAGGAGGAGGAGGGGCAAGGAGGAGAGGGGAGGTGGGTGGGGGCGGGGGCTGTGAGTCTAACATACTTCACGTAGCTTGCAGTGGAATGTAGGTTTCGAATTTCTACTGCTGGTCAGAAAAACACGTTACTGGAAATAGCGGTGGTAAATTCCGAAACGTCTGATCCATCGAGAGCAGCTGTCACCGATACATTTTTTTTTTTGTTCACGCAAAACGTAACCACATGCATGTGTGCAATATTCACCAGGAAAGTATCATGCGCATCTCGACCAGCGTCGACCTTGTAGCTTTGTTTCGCCCTCCGCGCTGGAAAAACACGAACAAGAACCCAAGGAGAAAAAAAGATGGAGCGCGCATATCGTGTAGCGCATCATTAGCCCTCGCTTTCTTACCATGTACTCCGGCGAGCCCGAAAGCAAGCCCCATGATGACTCGGCGAGGGTGACGGTAGTCTGTCGCGTGGCAGTCCGCCTGAGGCGGCTCACCGTCGGGCTCTCGGACCTGAACAAAAACGTGCGTGAAAAGCGACACGGTATTTTAATAGCGGTCGAGTGAGTAATTCACCGCCTCCAGGCACCCAGCCAATTTCTTTGCGTGGACTATTACGGGGGGCCATAGTAAATAGGACCGGATCATGTCGGTAAAAATAGGGAAATATACAGGTTTGTGTGTGTACCGTAGGTTCTATTTTCTATGGCCACCCTCTTAGGGCAACAACCCTTGATGTGGGCACACCACAGAACAAAAAAAAAAACTAACGCCACCGCGATATGATGGGCGAAAAAAGCAGCAACAGCACCACAATGAAATATCCCGCGAATTACTCCCCCCCTCCCCCCCCCCCCCCCCCCCCCTCCCCCCCCCCCCCATAAAAAAAAAAAAAAAAAGTTGAGGAAACAAAACAAAAAAAACGACCTATATACATACCTGTCTTGCGGGACGGCTTCTTCTGCGCCATCAGGCGGCAGGAACCCCTGTCCACTGGCGTCCAGCTTCTGCGCGCAATCTCGCGCCGGCGCCGGTCCGGCCAATCGTGCCGGAGACGGGGGTGGCATGCCTAGGCTGTCAGAGGACTGCTGGTGCTGCTGAGCCCCCCTCGCCAATCCGTCTTGCTCCACGAGTCTCGGCGACGTGCCTCCAGCCACCACCTCGGCTGCCTCCAGCTCGACAGAAAGAGACGCCGGTGGGATGGAACCCGCCGACAGGGACCCGCGAGGACCTCTGCGGAACTTGCTGCGGATCCGCCGACCCAGGGTCGGGGGCCGCGGCGGAGTCGGCCCCGCCGCCGCCGCCGCCGCCATCAGCAGCTCGCTGTCGCGCACCGTAGGCGTAGCGGAGGTGTCCTCAAAACCCCCCGACAGCTTCGGCGCGGCGGTGGTGGACGCGAAGCCCGGGTGGGAAGCCCTCCGGTTCGATCCTTTACTTCGGGAGGAGAACGCTCCGCCGCTCGGGCTGGGGTGTCCGGACGACGCAATGCCCCCGGCGTCGGCGGCGGACGAGGCGTTGAGGTTGGGGTATTTTGGTCGCGAACAACACGCGCCTGACAGCCTTGGTGATATCGCTGGCTTGGCTGCTGCTGCTGCTGCTACTACCACCTGTTGGGTCCGGGCGGGGGGGGGGGGGGGGGGGGGGGGGGGGGTGGGGGGGGCAGAAGGCACAACGCGAGGCGAGGGGTACATACCGAATTAATTCCGAAGGGGCAAAAAAAAAAAAAAAAAAAAAAAAATGCCGGTCGGCGTTACAGTAGGTTGTGTCGTGTTGTTCCTCTCTATCGATGCGTAGCGCAAAGCAACAAATCGGAACGAAATACTTCGTGTAGCACTATACGCTATTCGGCGGCCTGTTCGAGACCGCTTGGAACTTGAAACGGACACCTACCGCCAACAGCGCTTGAAAACAGGCACAACAACCATGGAGGCGGAAACAGACGAATCACCGCCGGGGCGAGTCAACAGACGCAATATCGCATTGACGTTCATGTATACGAAAACCTCCGTTATTTTCCCGGGTCCTTTTCTTTCTGCCCCCATGGCTGTTCAACCATCCCAATTTCTTGTCTTTTGGTGCCAAGCGGTCGCAAGATGTTGACAAAAGTTAAACTTGTAAAGCGCCGCTTATACCACGGGCTGAACCCGTGGTCCCTATAGCATGGACCAGCGCGGTATATGATATGGAAAGGAAGGAGTTTGGAGATGAGCAACATGGCCACCAAGGCCACGAGTGAGAGTGCATTTGGCGAGTGGCCGGCATCCGCACTGTACACCTGACATATCGCGTTGATAGGGTGGATTCTCTGCTGTACTCGAGAGCGGCGCCTTGCGGTGGAGGGGGGGGGGGGGGGCGACTACAGTACGTCAAGCAAGGGGAGTCGTTCATGAGCGAAGAGGCGTCTTGTCTCTCACTCAAACCCGGCAAAAAATGTACAAAAGAAAAAAAAAAAAAAAAAAAAAAAAAAGGTAAAAGGTAAAGGTAAAGGTACCACGTTATCTCCTCTGCGGGAACAGCAAAACGAAACAAACAAACACACCAACGCGCTCTTCACAACACACCCGCACGCGCTGGAGAGTGCAGCGCAACACTGCGCAACACAGCGCAACACCGTCAGAATCCGTCAGAAAAGGCGCGTCACGCTCTCCCCCCACCCGCACGCACGCACGCCCGCACGTCATACATACACGAACACCACTCTCTGGCGCAACAAAAGGACCAAGGATCGTGTGGACTAAACAACATACAAAACGGTCATTCTACTTAAGGGCATATGTATGCATATAATATACTCAAGGGCATAGTTATGTATATATATATATATATACAAGTACGCACGAGATGGCGTTTCCACACGCCAAAGCAACAAATGCGGGAACGGTGCACCTGGGGTACATACATACAGAACATACAACGTCGGTGAGAAGAAAGCACGCGTTCGGAGCGACCTGCTTGCTTTCGCTTCGCCGAGGCTTCATTTACCTCGGTCAGCCCCGGGCTTGACTTCGTCCTCGGCAAGGGATCCGACGGCGAAGGCTCGTGCCACATTCTATCGTCCGTTTCGATCCTCACCTTCCCTCGCTCCGCGATTCCTGCACGTCAATCACAACACAACAGCAAAGCAGGAAAACGAGGGTCGGGATCCAGGTCAAGGTTAGCGTAAACTAACGCGATCCCTTCGGAGACTTTAACTGTACCTATGTTTTACTCCGGAAGACGAGCTACTCGGCACTCCTGTGTGGGATATATTTGCAGCGGTGTATTAAAAAAAAACGACTGACGGCGTCCGGACAGGGAATACGAAAGTATACCTGGTACGTGTTTCACAAGAAAAAAAACGAGGCAGCTTGCTGCGGGTCTCCGAACTCTCAAATCTCAACTCTTGAGCTCTGAAAACGTTCGTGCTTTTTGGCAGCATGAGATATATTACTGATATATGTTATGTATATATGTATATAAAATATATATATATATACCTACAACAATCCCAGCGCAGGACTTAATCGGACAAGGAACGAGCCAGCGGTCGAACATTTTTACCGCGGTCATCACCCGCCAGGCCTTGGGGCGCGGTCATGCGCGATTATAACAACCCTTTTCACCTAATAAACCCCATGCAGTTCCCAAGCATTCTTGTCACATAAAACTTGGGTTGTAATTTCTGTCACAACAAAACTTGGGCCTAATCCCCCTCTAGAAAAAACTTCTCTAGAAAACCGACCGCACCCATCCCACGTACGTTTTCGGAGATTTTACTTGGAATTAGAAAAGGACAGTTTTTGCAGTGGAAGAAAAGGGTTAAGCCACGCACGAACGCACGAATCTACGACGGTCGGCATTGCATTGCATTGCATTTGTCGCTCCTCAACGTAAACACGGGACAGCTACGTGCGATAGGCAGGCAAGCAGGCGCCGCCACGCACAGCGGCAGTGGCAAAAGCGAAGCAAAATACCTGGTAGCGAGCACTCTGGCCGTGAACACACTGTTTGAGCTCTGATATCAACATCTTCTATCGAGACTTCGTGAGGGGGGGAAAGAAAAAAAGTCGAAAAAGAATGACCATTGCCGCATCGGCCACGCGGAGGGAGCTGCTCTGCAGTACAGGGGGTATATACGCAAAGGTGATGCGTCCAAAGTGCAATACAGAGTATAGGACACCCAATGATGAAACGAGCAATAAGAAAGCCAGGCTGAGACCAGCAGGAAAATAAGAAATACGGGAGTCGTTACACTTAGCACAATGTGAAACGCACCCATTTTCAAATAAGGAATCCCGCCCGGACCAGCTCCCCTGCTTCTTATTATGTGTCCGGTACAGCAGTACAGTGGGCGCCCGGTGTTAAGAAACGTCTATTGGGTGTCTAGGCTCCAATTTCTTTTTTCTTCCGACCTTGACCTAACTCCATTGTGAATAATTTAGAGTTGGTCACGCTGCTGTTGAGCTGCGTTTCTTAACCCAATTTTCTCATTGTTCATGCCGATCTGAGCCTTTTTTTCTTCAACAAAAAAATGTTTCTTTAACTGCGGGCGCCCACTATTGCTGTTTGTACCAGGTACCTGGCATGCAAGGAGCCGTAAGCCGCACACACGCGCATCCCGACGACCTTTGTAATGCCGCACGCTCGTTCTTCCGAGGAGTTTCAGAAGAAAAAAAAAAAGAAGACGCACTTACTCGTCTTTTTTAGGTCGCTGCTGTACTCGAGGGCACGAAAGGCGTCAGTTACTATATATACTGCTGCGATACTCTTTCTAGAGTTGCGCGGCTGCCCGTCAGAGCCCCCCCCCCCCAAAAAAAAACAGAGTGCCGTCAAAACAACGTCTGTCATCTATTATAGCTTTCGAGAGCGAACCGCGTGCTCACCGAAGTCGGTCAGCTTGATGTGCCCGGATCCCGCCACCAGGACGTTCGCAGCCTTCAAGTCTCGATATACATAGCCTGTGGACGAAAAAAAACGAAGCGAGACACACAAAAACAAACCGTTGTTATCATCAACAGGGTTTTCTTCTCCCGTTCATGACCTTCTCCCTTTTTTTCTTTTTTTCCCTCCCTCCTATTGATTGCAGTATGGGTCCGTCAACAAGAAACGCCTAGTCTGGGCAAGCCTGAGGTTCTTATTGGGGCGCCAGCTTCAAACAACCTTGAGCGTAGGCTATAGTCTAGGATTTATAGTGTAGAGTTCACCACTGAGCCGTTTTTCTCGACCCATTTTTCTTAAGAGTTCTCCAAAAAAGTGAGCATTATGTTCTTACGGAAGAGGCGCTTTACTACTGGCGGGCCTATATATACCGTACACACCTGCGGGGTGAAAAAAACGATAATATCGCAGCAGCAGTGAAATGCCAGTGAAAAAAAAAAAGTACTTCAAGGGTACGACAGAGAAACAGCTACATAGATACCAGGTGTGCGAATCGTGTAAAACGAGTACTGCTCTGTGCATGTATACCCCAGATGTAGGCGGTATTTAGTTGTCGCAAACAGAAAGCGAGTACGAAACAACTGCTGTCAGTGTAGTAGTAGGACGTTACAGAGTAAGTAGTACCGGTGTTTCCGAGCACTGAAGACCGTTATAAAAATAATTTAAAAAAAAAACAGCAGCAGTATGTGGCATTTTGCTGGCTGTTGTATTATATTCCGTACCAGGTACACAACAGTAGCAGTACCGCAGCAGCAGTACCAGGTCGTAGTGACCCTCGTACACGGCACGCAACAAGTTATACAATTTTCATGCCGTACGGCTCTAATACTCTCACTCTCACAGGAGAACGACGAACAGAATAGCGGCAGCAAGCTAACCTCGTCGCCTCTGAGAGCGTGCTCGTAGTGTTGCCTTACTAACAGCAGTCATTTCGCTGTCTCAGCTCTTTGGGCGAGAGTCAGCACACCCACCGCGGGACAAATACCAGTGGCGCAGGCGACGCGCCCAACTGCGTTCGTCTGCCGCTTCCCTTTCGAAGGCGCGGTACCGGCGGATGGACGTACGTACTGATGTATGTACTATACATATATCCATGTATTATACATATAATATCGGTCATTCAGTTTTCAGTCGGCATTGGAGCCGAACGCACCTTTTGAGTGCAGAAACTCCAGGCCCAGGGTTATCTCGGCCGCGAAGAAGCGGGCTTCGTCCTCGGTGAGGTTCCGTCTCAAGCAATACCTGGCGGCGAAGGAAACGGGCAACCAACATCGACCGCCAAGCGTGAAGGAAAAGCAGAGACAACGTGATACAACAATACTATCAACGGCCGGCAAGACGTTTCCAAAAGGCGGGCTGCTGTTCGTACGTACATAACTGATAATGTATGAAGAAGAAAAAAGAAGAAAGAAAACGAAACCTGTGAGATCGAAAGAAGAAAAAAAAAAAAAAAAAACTAAAAAATCATCGTTGCAAACTTGGTGTCTATTCTATATGTCTATATACATGGCGGTACAGCAGCAGTTGTAGGATTACTTGCAGAACCTGTACGATATACTGTTTTGTACGTAGGTGAATACTTACGTTGTGCGAGTACGTCGGCAGGCCATGTGTCACACTTGACTTGCTTGCTGAAGGTCTCAAGATTGAACTCCTTGTACTCGTACTACTGCTGTACCTCGTGCATGATTGAATGACGCCTGTCTGACAGCTGTGCATTTGATGTGTTTGTACTTGGCACCTTCCTTGCGGGCGCATCGAGCACCGACCGACCCACGCCGTTGGAGACAGGCCTCTGCAAAGCTAACGTTCATGGGGGCGGATCGACGTAGGGCGCGCTCACCACTAGCGAGCTCCTCCGGAGTTCAACTATTGTAGCAGAGCTTCCCTACGAGGTACCTGCTAGTTTTTTTTTAGTGTTTTTTTTTTTTTCCCTTCCATGAATTATCTTCGCCCTATTTCTCTCTCCCTCCTATTAATAGGATTACGAATTGATATTACAATAATAGTAATATTACGGGGGACCACAGTAAATAGGACCTACGATAAACACAAAAACCTCTATGTATATATATATATATCCATATTTTTACTAACAATATTTGGTCCTAAGACTTACTATGGTCCCCCGTAATCTTAATCTTATAGTCGAAACTCACATTCTGGGGTCACAAAGCAGGCTCTTCTCCCCCCCCCCCGTCGTAGTACTGCCATCTCGTTTTGGGGACAAACCACTTGGAATTAGACTGGTTCGTCCCCAAATCGGGACTGCAGTCCTCGAAGGGTTGATATTACGGGGGTCCATAGTTAATAGGACCTACGGTTCAGACGAAAACCTATGTATTTACCTACTTTTACTAACAATATTTGGTCCTTTTTACTATTTTTTTTTTTTTTTTTTTTTTTTTTTTTTCATCATCACTTTTACTTTCCAGCCCACTCGTACTCGTAGGAGGTTTTACCCTCGACGATCTTCTGGACAAGCCGTGGTCACAGGTGTAGTCCCTTCTCCCCCCCGGTACGTGCCTTTAGTTTTTATCGCGCATAGGGTTCAGCATTCCCACTGCTCGTCGATTTTCATCGAATGTACAGCTAACTCACGCTCTCGCGCTTTCCGCTAATCAATTTTATGCAAGAAAAAGTCCCTATGAGCATGCACTCGGTGAGACTCGAACTCACGAAATTGATCTTGATAGGCTCGCGGACCACCTACCAAGCCACCGGGGACGCCGGCTACTATGGACCCCCGTCATAGTCTTAACTCAGTAAGTTTATATCTGCTAGTGACATTGGTTCTGTATGCAAGGCCATCTATCTACTGCTGTCTGAGCTCGTTCTCCGTTGTCTGTGCCGCACGACACTTTTATTTCGTTTTTTTCTTTTCTATTTTCTCATTTGTTTCGACTAGTTTTTTATTCGTCCCTTTCGTTCCCTCTCTTTGATAGAATGCGTGTGCCGTGCCTGACGTATCCAGTACGACGACGTCATGACATGTTGCATTTTTAGTCTACGTACTCTATCCGGTATGATGACAGGGCATTGCATTGTCTTTTGTGCTTTCTGCATACCTGGTATATTGGTACAATAACAATGCACGAGTAGTATCTCTCTTTGGCGTAGTTTAGTGACCACAGAACTTGTAACTCTCTACTGGTAGGATTGAAGAATCGGCATGGACACTGGTTGTGCTGGATGTCGACGGGTAGAAAGAACGGTTAAATGTGAAGAAAAAACACACACACTCTCTGCTTACCGAATCAGAATGACAATCAATGTGCTGTATCTCTACATAGATGTGTCGTAGCTTTGGCACCACATACAGAGCTTGAATCTCTCTATTAATAGGCAGTTAAGAACCGGCAAGGACACACTTTACTAGCTGTGCTGGATGTCGACGGGTAGAAATGACGTTTGATGTGAAGAACACACACAGCAGCAGCAGCAGTGTCGTGCACTAAAGCACGACGTTACAAGCCTTCAATTTGTGTATTCTGTGTTGCTACGAGGGTACCCACAGCGCTTTCTGCCCTCGACGACTCGCGTCGAATTTTGCATGCACACGCCGAGCCCCTCTCTCTGCAGGCGAGTTGGTTCAAAGTAAAAGACGCCCACTACAGGGCAGGGTTCGAAACCCCGACCTTACGAGCTTTATAATGCTGTTGAGGTTTTCTAGGCTAACCAATAGACCACCCGGGCTAGGGCTATGACTATAATTACAGCAGTAGAGTCGATATCTGGTGCATAAAAGTGTTCATTGTATACAGATAAGACCATACTAGTGCTGAGTCATATTATGTACCAGTAGCTCGGATGTAGCCTACGATAAAGAAAGCCGCTATTAATGGCCCGTGCACGCCTCCTGGGTTTCGGCCCCGGCTTCGGCAACTTGAAGCGAGAGGAGAGCATCTCCGCACCGCCGTGCAACTGCCGTTCGCTTTGACAAGAAAAGAAGAAATGTTGCATCCTTAATTCATACGTGGGAAAACAGGCTAACTAACCCAGCCTTTTGCGTATATATGAAAATGGGAGCACTATCTATACGATGGGTGGTGGCATGTCTGTCTCGCACCACACGAGACCAAACGTCCTGCGGTTGATTCTGGCAGCAGCGCCAGCAAAAGGCGGGTAAATCCGGTAAATCGTACGAATTCAACAAGTTTTATACGCAGCGTGTGTGAATTTTGGGCGTTGCCTGCCCTTCCGAGAGCTGCCGCGGCTAATGCTGTCACGAACGCCATGATCGATACGCTGGAGACTGGAGACTGGAGATGGACGTACAGAGTAGTGCCGTAATCGCTGCTATTAATAGAAATATTATCATGCGAATCGAACCAAGCACCCAGCATTGCTTGCTTCAGTCGGAGATCAAGGCAGAGCGCAGACTCACTACTCTCGTACTGCTGCTGTAACCTTCGATGTACCGTACGAAGTGGGCGCCCGGTGTTGAGGAAACGTCAACTTGGTGTCCAGGCTCGACCTCTTGTTGATTTTTCCGACCTTGATCTTCGTAACTATATTGTATATCTGGATCCTGATAGGATTTAGAGTGGGTCTCAATGTTGAGCTGTGTTTCTTGACCCAATTTTCTGCTTGTTGGTGCCAATCTGCGTCTACTTTTCTCGACATAAACGTTTCTTAACTGCGGGCGCCCACTACTGCATACCAGGTAGGTACCTGGTATGTACGTACCCTAATGAGCCGCAGCAAGACAGGGTATACCAGGTAATTTGTAGCAACGACTTCGTCTATGCGTGTATGTACCTCATACTGCAACAGCAGCGCAGCCGGAGAGAATCATAAAACACGTTTGTTTTCCATCGAAGCATTGTAGCTAGCCTACTGAATGCTGCCGAGTACTGATAATTTACAGCGGTGCCTGCCGACAAACTCGAAACCGGTTCCAACTGAAGTACGAGCGGAGGAAAAAAAACGCAGAAAACGAATGAACTCTTCGGCGACCGGGACACAACACCACAACACCACAACAAGCAGCACACACTACGCTACATACTACACTATACACCGTGCAACATACGACGCCGCCACCGCAGCAGCAGTAGCAGTAGCAGTAGTGGCAACAGCAGCAGTGGCAGCAGCAGCAGGGTATCGGAGACTACCCTCGGGTATACCGGATTATGTATGCCAGGTCAACACACCCGGTATAACTGCTGTGTATCCGAAGGCAAAATCCTACCTACCACCTACCGAGCATAGAGACACGACTATTCAACATGTTCGGCAATAATCTGGAAAAGAACAAAAACAACACCAAACACAGCAAACAGCAGGACGTACGTAGTATTAATTAATGTTAGCAGTCTGAAGAGGTGCACCTGGAGTCTTCCAAGCACAAGCGCGAAACCGAGCAGGCCGTAGGTTGCATTTGTTGCATTTGTAGCATTTTTTTTTTTTTTTAATCACTTCTACTTTCCAGCCTAACTCGTAGGCAGGAGGTTTTTACCCTCAGCGATCATCTGGACAAGCCGTGGTCACAGGTGTCGTCCCTTCTCCCCCCCGGTACGTGCCTTCATTTTTATCGCGCATAGGGTTCAGCATTCCCACTGCTCGTCGATTTTCATCGAATGTACTGTAGCTAACTCACGCTCTCGCGCTTTCCGCTTATCAATTTTTTATGTTAGAAAAAGTCTGTACGAGCATGCACTCGGTGAGACTCGAACCCACGAAATTGATCTTGATAGGCACGCGGACCACCTACCAAGCCACCGGGGACGCCGGCTCTGTGTGTGTGTGTTCTTCACATTAAACCGTTCTTCTACTCGTCGACATCCAGCACGCCCAGTGTCCGTGCTGATTCTTCACCCTAGAAAGATACGAGCTCTGTGGTCACAGACTACGACACAGAGATAACACACCGTAATGCATTAATAGCCTACGCAATACCATGCCTTCGCACTAGGTGCGGCCGACACAACATACATACGCCAGCAACCAAAATACACCATAAAGAAAGAGAAGCAACGAAGAAACCAAACCGAAAAAGAACAAGAAAAAGAAAAGGAACCGCATGACGCCCGCCTGTGATTTCACATGATATCGTACCATATCATACTATTAATACTATTAGGAGGGACCATAGTAAATAGGACCTACGGTGCAGACAAAAACCTGTACATTTACCTATTTTTACTAACAATATTTGGTCCTATTTGCTATGATCCCCCATAATAGAGCATACAGCCGGAGAACCCATGTGTGGCACACGGCTAGCTGGGACGTCTCTGGCTATCGCACCCTTGGACCTCGGACCATTGCCCTACAATGAGATGTGAGATATCCAAGGCCGAACTCGGGGGAAGAGAAGCCCTTGCCCAAAGCCTTGTCCAGCAACACAGGAACAAACAAAGCATTTTTTTTTTAATTTCCAACTATTAATATCAATAGCTGTGAACAATATCATACGAGGTATAGGTATCACACGCACGTACGTACGTACGCACGTATACATGTGTACACGAGAGGAGGTAAATGCGATTTTACTCGCACGCATGACCAAAATCGACATATCTCTGCCGTCAAAGCCGTCATCTCATCTCGTCACAGCACACGTGCAGGTCGTCATCTCGTGGCGTTGTGCCGCTGAACCAACCCCCGCGTATGGAACGAAACAGGAACGAAAAAGAGCCATCTTGATGTCTGCCATCTGCACTGCAACATTTCCGCCCGCGGACGCAGGCACAGACTACATACTGTATTACACACTATTAATACGACACGACCGGCCGATTGGCGCTTTGTTCCCCCTGCAGAATACACGTTACATCTGGTATCATATCTACTGGTATCATCTATTATACGTTGCTTCCATTAATACGATATTTCCTCCGTGCCAAACAAACACAGAACATGCTACAAAAATCCTCGAACCAACTCCCGCACTGCTGCGCTCAGAGAGAGCTCACGAGAGTGCGACTCCCCCCTGGTCGGTGCTGCGTATTCACTTCGTGTACAGAAGCTCCGAATAAGTTCGGGCATGTCTTCAAATACACGCTCATTCGTTGACGGCAGGGAGGGGTTTCTGGGTGAATGAAGTGAACGCCCGCTCCATATCATAGGGGTACGAATTTGTCGGCGCGTACGCACCAAAAGCGCACGTACCCTGGGGGCGGGGGGAGGAAGACAAACTAAAGGACTGAGGAGGGAAAAAAAAAGAAAAATACGCGTCCTCTGGACAAGACCCGTTTTCCTCCGTCTATCTCCGCGGCGAAAGCCCAAGAAGAGGCGAGAGGCGGAAAAACTGTCTCAACTCTTGACCCTCCACCGCGCGGCTGCCGCCGCGTTTTTCTCGATCATCGCAAAAATACGAGGCGCACCCCGGATAAGGCAAAACAAAAACTCTTCACGTACATACGTACCTGGTGCGAAACACCGGGTACTAAAACACTGACTGACGCGCGCAGAAGAGGTGCAGTGCAGCGCAGCTCCATTCTGCGGCACCAATCGATCAATGAATACAAGCTGTGTGACGTCAGTGTGCTTTTCATGTCTCACCAGTAAGGGCAGAAACGAAATTTGTTAATACATATTAATAATAGAATCAGCTATTAATATTAATACCAGGTACAAAAGGCTCAAGGCTACATTTAGAAAAAGCGCAATTTTTACGACGAAAATTATGAATATGTAGGAACGAACGAACGAACGAACCCGCCTGACGCACGTATAATATACGACGTACCTGTGGTATATAAACAAGGTTCCCCTCCGGGAGGTGCCGTATGAATAGGGGAGTGGCGCAAGAGCGAAATAATACTCGTATGAAACCCTGTACACTTGTTTAGAAGTAGCACTTGCACCCACCCATCATTTTAACGTGAACAACACACACACACAACATATTTTTGAGGACAGACTATATTATACTGTTTGCGGAATATATATATATATTCGATTTGCGCTGCTGTTATATTTGGTATATAAAATCAATAAGTACGCTGCTTGCATTCGTGTACAGCAGCAGTTTAGTACTCGTTTGAATACGATTGCGGCATGCGAGACCAGGAGGAGGAGATCCGGCAAAAACGTGCTCGGCATGTTTTCTTGGGTTGGGGGGGGGTCTCTTTGGCATGGGCTTATTATACACTCACAGGTATTAATAGTTCAGTGTGCTCGGTCAAGCCCGTACTGACTGTAGGTATATCTGAACGATCATTAGCATGTAAATATCGTATACAAATACATGATACCACCAGAGTGAACGCATTCTCATGAAATCGCCACCTGCTCGCCTTCCCCCACTGCTTCACCATTCCAGGGCATTCATCATCTCTCCCTGTTGACGCGTCGGGCCTGGCTACCACAACAAGCAAACAATAAAAATTGCCGTTCGTTGTATGAAAAAAAAAAAAAAAAAAAAACGTGATACCTGGTACCTGGTAGTGGTACTTTTCACTCAGTCCTGCTGCTCTCTCGTTCATTATCTGTTTCTCAACAAGTTCAACATCATACAGCAGTTGGTGGACAGCTTGTTGTTGTTGTTGTTGTTGTGTTTGTTCTCAAAATAGTGCGAAGCTCTTGCGCAGCAGCAGTGCCTAAATATACGCAGCTGGCTGTGCGAGTTCGAGTAGCTCTACTGCTGCTGTACCTACTGCTTGATGTGGTGCGCGAAGTTCAAAGAATTTGGGGCGCCCTGTTCGTTTGCAGTAAGTACACCACGCATCCGTTTCATACCAGGTACCAGGTAACTTATCTCCTAGGCAAACATTTGAAATCAAGCACTACTGCTGCCATAGAACCAGGCACTACTGCACCATCATAATTTTACCCAGTTTGTAGGAAAGTACCCGGTACTCCGTGGTATGTGTTTTACGTAGACGTATTTAGTATTTAGATGTCGTACAGGGAGTAGAGTAGAGTACAACCGATGACAGAGCGAACTATTGTACCAATCGCACCTCACGAAGTTGTCGAGCGAACCTCCAGGACAATACTCCATGTCGAGGTAGAGGTAGAGCCGGTCCTGGAAAGCCGCGTACAGGGGGGCCACCAGCGGGTGGCGCGCGTCCACCATGACTTCCCTCTCCATGTGGACGCGCTTCGCGCTCCTCTCATGATCCGCCTTGCGCTGAACCTTCGCTCCCAGGCGAGTTTCACCAACATGTTCCCATGCGAAGCAAACGATAAACCAAGTATTAAAAAACTGTACGTACAGCAATAGGTAAGTGACAATATTAATATTGATAGTTACGACTTGGATACGACGAATACTTTTGAACAAGATGCTATCAACAGGTAGGTTGCACGAGTGCGTACGTGCATCTTACCATACAGGAAGTCTGTACCAGAGAGAGCGGAGGTCGCACTCGTACAAGTAGGTTTGAGAGAATACGCTACAGGCTATTAAGAAATACCTGGTATATCGGTATTAAATTGGGGCTCGGCCTTTCAGGAACAAAAAGGAATTCGGCGTTTAGAAACATGTGGCTCACACTGGCTGACAAGATAGGACATTACAGCCCAAGAAACAGCAGCGATCGAATCCCACACGGGATAAGAAACGACCTCCTATTTGGAGACTACGAATAAAATAAGAAACGCGGACAACAGCACTTCGTACAACACCCAACACACGCTGGACTCCTCCCGCAGTTCGGAAGGTTCCTGTTTTCCTTCGTTTTTTTTTTAATCATTTTTTATATTTTGCAAATCAAGCCGATAGCATCCAGTGCCCCTGCCGCCGAAATCCCCCTAAAAATAAGAAATGTCTCGTTTAATAAGAGATGAATCGATGAAGAAAGCCCATACAAAAATACGAAACGTCTGTTCAATAAAGACAGACATCTGGAACAAGTGCTTGCACATGAGGCCTTGAGCCTCAACGCCAAACTGACGTTTCTTAATAAGTGCTTAACTCTTAAGGACCGCAGTCTCGTTTTGGGGCCAAACTACTTAGAATTTGAATGGTTTGTCCCCAAAACGGGACTGCGGTTCTAACAGACAAGGCACGAAAGAGGAGAGTAGCACTAACAAACCAGTACAACACCAGGTCGATCTAGCGCTCAGCTGAGCTATACGACCCAGACTAGGACCAACAAAATGGAGGGAAAACACAGAACCGACGGCAGGGGTTTTCCTCCTTCCTCCCTCACTTCCTTCCTGTTCCGTCCTTCTGTCAGTGCGCCGGGCCGGCCGCCGAATGGCACGGAAGCACTCACAGACATCATAACCACACTTCTTGCATTTTGGCGTGTATATATAGAAACAAAAGGTCTACAGAACCAACTGTTAATACGTCGTGTAAGATGTCGGTGTTGTATGACAGACAGAACATGCGCGATGAAGTGCTTCAAAAACCAGAACCCTAGGCGAGACAGAGACGGAACGAAGAAGCAGGAGAGGGCCGGCGTTTACGGTATCAACAGGTCGTCATGTCGTCCCCTGTTCACTTATGTTCACTTGTACTGCAGTTGAACAGCTGTGCATCCGGTCATCTCTGCTTTGCCGTCCCCCCCCATCCCCCGTCCGAAAGTGCCGTTATTATTATTACTAATACTAGTCGCCATAACCTAAAAAGAACAACAGATCGTCCCAGCTTCACGCTGCTATTATTGCACACAAAGTTATATACCTATTAATAGTAGGATACTCGGGCAAGAGCACTGGAAGCAGCGGCAGATACAGAGTTAAAAAAAAAAAACATTTTGGAGGAGAGAGAGAGAGAGAGAAAGCTGGGTGTAGACGTGACGATCGAACGGGCGGTTCAAAGTTTTGAGGGGCTATGTACCGTACCATACAATACTGCTGTACTTGTACTGCGTACAGAAACTAAAACAGCGAGAGATATCATCGTCGCGTCGTTCAACTCTCATTCATACGATATGGATACGAGTTACACAGGTGGTGTGGTCTCTTTCCACAAAAGTCGTCTCTTTGCGCAAAACTGCAAGCACTATTAATCATATAGACTGGGTCTATACACTTGTCGAGTACGTACCTTTAGAGCGGACCTCCTTCCCGTCACCTCACAGCGGACGAGATACACGAGGGCGTCGCTTCCCTGCCCGATCAAGCGCACCGTCTCCAGCTGCCGCTCTCTCCGGCAGCCACTCCTGCTCCGGCACCGAGGCCTAGGGGGCATCGCGCAGCCCGCATCGCCCCCCTGGTACGCCCTGGACCCCCCTGCTCCTTCGACATCTGGGGCGATAGCCTCTCCCTCCGAGCTGCCCATCCTCTCGTCTCCGCGCTACTGCTGCTGCTGCTGCTGCTGCTACGGCTACCACTATGCCGAGAGAACCCGACAGGCTTACACGGTTTGCTTGTGGTACCAAGCTACAACAACAGCAGCGGAAATAAAGTTGACCCTACGGCTTGCTGTGGCCCTTGCTGGCAAATGAGTCGGAACTCGTGGATTTCTCCGATAGCTACCGTGTGGACTGTTAAAATAATACAGTTGTGGCTATATAGCAAATAGCTGCTGCTGCATTCTCCTTTGTTCGGCCGCTCTCGAGTCTCTCGCTCTCTCTCTCTCTCTCTCGCTCTGCTCCTCGCTCGGACGGCTCGCCCTCCGAGATGATTCCACCTGTGCTGTTCGGTGTTGCTGTAGGGAGGAGGGGGCAGTGTGTCGTTGTTCTTGCAGGACTGTAGGTGAGCTGGGCTACGGGGGCTGCCTCTGACTCTGGTGTACCTGCTGTTTGATGACTCTGACTGGAGACCAAGGGGACGCGCAACATAAAAAGAGTGCCACTGCGGCTGGAGCTGAGTTATTTTCTTTGGACGTGGTTTTTGAATTAAAAAACAGTTTGAAACAAAACCAGAATCGAATTATTTCTTTGTTTTATTATTAATTCGAATTTATTTACAATTATTTTTCAACCACGTACCAGCTGTACTGCACAGAATATTCGTGCTGTATCCGAGATAAAGCCAAGTACCAAACATGGAACCACATTTCGGTTTTTCGCAAATAATTCAACAAAATAGTCAAATAATCGAGCTGCGAGTGTGTATCCTATCATACTCGAAGTATCCGGTAAAAAATAATTCCTTCCGTATCCGGTACAGAGTACCCGTGGTACATATAACAGCACACTACATAGTATCCGGTATTTCAATATGAACATACCTGGCACACAATACACATACTCCACCGCGGACGACGACGACGGTACCGCCGTACTCACACAACTCATCATGGATAATGAATGGGCACCGACGCTGTGGAATGAATGTAGAATCCTATCAATAATCCTGCATTATTAGTATCAGGACCGAGAATCGGAGAATATCATCTCGGATGACAGTCGTTACTCGTACCCCTATCAATCCAAGTCTAATTCTTTTCTGCTGGACAGGTGTGTGTGTGTGTCCGTTTTTCTCTTGTATCTTATATTTCGCACATAATTTTCAAACTAAATTGCAAGATATGGTACGTACTGGGTACCGGGTACCAGGTAAAATATTTGGTACTACTACCTACCTTGCTACTACTGCTGCTGTGGTGGTGGTGGTGCTGTGTACGTACGCGTACCCGTACTCTGTACGTGGGCACTGTGCCTCGCATATACATACTTGTACCTGGTCCGTACCTCTCTCTCTCTCTGTTTCGTACGGTCACACTATTTTCAACTACCCAGGGGTACGGGGTAAAAGTCGGGTACGATGTATGTACCGGTATGCATACATAGGAAAAGCCCACGGGGCTAAAACTTTCCGTTGGAGGATCTTGTTGGATCTTAAGTTATCATGACAGAGGCGTAAGACAGGCGGACGCCGGGTAGTTGCCACAAAAGTTCCTAACTTTTTTACTGCATGCATGCGTGCTCCTTGCTCCTACTGAGTGAGATACTTCGATAGATGTGTATGTATGCCGACACCATTTTCTCATGATGAGGAAAGTAACAAATTGTGCCCGGCGGACGCACCCTGCGTACGTACGCATTGCCTTCCCCCGCCTGCGTATTCTTGCACACGTATTTACAGCAAAACGGGCTGCGTTGAATATCTATACGGGTTGCGTTACTTTTACCTTTTACTACACACGCGAGGGAAAAAACGCCTCCTCCGCCCCCCTTCCCCCCCCCCCCCCCCCCCGCCCCTTGTTTTTCGACATTTATTTGTTCAGTGTTGTTCGAGATCCCGAAAACAACAACCAAACACACACTGACTGATTTCGAACGGTGTGGTACCAAAACCGCCGATCAAGTGGCCGTTTCTCTCATCCCCAGTTGATCAGATGTATATAAATCGGCGTCCCCGGTGGCTTGGTAGGTGGTCCGCGAGCCTATCAAGATCAATTTCGTGAGTTCGAGTCTCACCGAGTGCATGCTCATAGGGACTTTTTCTTGCATAAAATTGATTAGCGGAAAGCGCGAGAGCGTGAGTTAGCTGTACATTCGATGAAAATCGACGAGCAGTGGGAATGCTGAACCCTATGCGCGATAAAAAATAAAGGCACGTACCGGGGGGGAGAAGGGACGACACCTGTGACCACGGCTTGTCCAGAAGATCGCTGAGGGTAAAACCTCCTACGAGTTAGGCTGGAAAGTATAAAAGTGATGATAAAAAAAAAAAAATATATATATATATATATATATATAAAATCGAGAACCCGCTTGATAATAATAATGATTGATCCATTGGCCACGTGTGTGGTGTGTGTACACCTACCTTACTTGCACACCACTTTTTCTAACAACAACCCAAAACATGTCACGTGCTCTCGGGTGTTCTCTGTCCGCCTCTATCGGCCCACACCACGAATAAAATGCATGCGTGCACGTATATATATATACACACACGTAGTTATAATACTTCTCGGTAACCCAACCGAACGGAAAAAAATAATAAAATAGCCGAACAAACGACAATAATATCTAATAACAATAATAATACGAGAGTGCCTGGTATTATAGTTAATAATATGATGATTGATGGTTTTCCGATTCTAAAATCCCGCGCCCCGCTCGATGTATACATACGATGTCCTCGGGGAAAAGCCGCTATTAATACTGTGCCGGAGCTCCACACCTACATACTATGCGCGTTGGTTTGTTCTCGGCGGGTGGCTGTTTCCGTGTCTATGCAACGGCCCGTTCATATCGGGGGAACACCAATTCATAACGGGAAACCACCGCGATTGATTATATACCGTACCTGGTACAAATTAGTGAATGGGTTATTTAGATATCCCGGTTTTCTATCAGAACCATCGCGAATTCCACTAACCGGCCGGACATACAACATGCGTATCATAAGGGGGCACTTGCGCTTTTGGGGAAAAAGTGTGCCACCACAAAAGACAGTAAGTAGCCTCTCTCTCTCGACTCTGAACTTGCGCTCTTCATACTAATAGTAGAATTGTCTGTCACTATACGCCCCCCCCACCGGCTTGTACTCTTCTTGTGTCTTTCCGTTTGCCCAAACCCCTCGTCTCGGGAGTATGGTTAGGTGGGTAGGTAAACGATGATGCCTCACGAGCCTACGCCGACGCTCCCCGCTCGGTGAACGGCTTTTTCTCCACTACTATAAGACTTGCTCTCGTTTCTTCTCTCACTCTCCGCTGGATTTGCGCTGTGGTCGACGTTTTGTTTGCTTGCTTGCTCGTTTCCCGGCACGCTTTTATTGGCGAGTTGTTTGTTGTTTGTTCTATGTTTAGCATGTTTCCTTATCTTGCCTGGAATCATCCCCTATTCTTCCTCGTCCTATTGATGTGTGTTCCATCATACGCCTTTGTATCCTCTTTGCACTCACTGTACCTGGTATATATTTCTAAAATAAAAAACAACCACTACGTATTATATACTTTTAAAACTAAAAAAAACAACACAACAGCTGTCTGTGAGATCGGCGATTTTGCCGAAACTCTAATATTTGCAAGGTGTGTGTCATACTACTGATACTGCTGACACTTCGATCGCGCGCACTGCGGGATTTTTGTATTGGAACAACCCGCCCCCTCACGAGAGTCCGCGATCTCTACGAGAACTTACAGCCATTTTCTTGATGTTTTCAGCCTCACCTCGGGCACTTCTTTGTCCCTCAACCGTCTCCGTGGGCCCATCAGAAGATCCTTCGACGCCCATACTACTGTGCACAAGACCCTACATGTTGGCCCTATCAACGTACACTACTAAACAATGCATCCGATGACCACGCTCTAGAAAAAGCGGCAGATACCCCCCGCCCCTGAGCACGCGTTCTTCATAACTGTGCCTATCTGGCACTCGTTTTGTATCGACCTTGTTGTGGACCCTCTTGATTGATATCCCCCACGAACGCAACGCGAGCACTTCCGGAACCACTACACCCTCGCCCCCACACTCCTCTCTCCCTTCGCCCCCCTCTCCTCTTATTTGCCCTTGTTATAAGGCTTAGTTCGGGCAGGTAAAAGGTCAACCTTTTTACAAGTAGCCCAACGGATTGAGTACCTTAACATATGGGCTCTATCGACAGGAGACATGGGTCCTCGGTGGTGAGTTCGAAATCTCACACCCACCATAAAAACGCCTTTCGAAGAAAAGTGAATTTCCTCATGTCAAGAATCTGATAAAACACTCTTCCCTGGGTCCCCAGAGATTGATAAGAACTGCGGACTAGGCACGTATTAAGGCCCCGTAAGATTACCAAGGACTGTTCCAACGGGGGGGGGGGTGTTATATGGCTTAGATTAGGTAGGTAATTGGTTAACTTTTACCGATAGCCCGACCGACTAAGACCTTAACAAATGGGAATCTAAGCCTTATAACACCCACCTCTGCAAGAACACAAGCTCTCAAGGCAAACATTGACTGGGTTGTTGACCATATTCCCTGGAGGATGTACGACATAAAACCCTGAGAATTTTCCGCCCGACCCCAGTACATATCATCCAACAGGATTATCCCGTCCAAACTCCCGTCGTCCTCTCGTGCACATATTAGATGAAGCTTCACCCTTTGAGACCATACGACCCACTGCCTGCCTGCCCCCCCCCCCCCCCCCCCCGTACCCTCGCACCCCTCACACCTCCCGCTTCCTCGCCAGCACCACCCTGGTCCCCCCTTTGATAGCCTCGACCCTGCTTCTAACTTCTTCACTTCCTCTGCCTTCTGCCTTTGTGCCTTCTTCCAGCTAGCTTCTCGTACCACCTGAACCCGCCCCTGCCCCCTGCGTCTCGAAAGGGATGCGTGGTCAATTGTCAAATGACTAAGGCAAGCAAAAAACGAGTACACCCTCCTTCCCCCCCCCCTCCGTAGGCAATAAATCGTGCATGGAAACCTACTATTTCCCATCTGTGAGAAATTTCGATTTCCTACCCACCACATCTTCTGAAAAATGAGATAAGGCCAGACATCCATCTGTGGTTGACATTCCCCTTAAGCTATACCTCCCATGGCACCAAACAGCTATGAATAACTGGTCAACGTCGGGAGACTCTGTTTTACGGCTCGGCAGAAAGGAACGAGGGGTGGAGGGGCAGAGTAAACATTCCCGCCGGGGAGGGATGCAAGGCTGAATCGGGGGGCGGGGATTGGAAGGAGAGAAGGTATGGGGGGGGGGGAGGGGTGGGAAGAGGGACGGGCGGGGAAGGGAGGGGGGGGGGGCAGGGGCGAGCAGCGACGGGAGGGGGGGCAGCGACAAGAGCGGGGGGGGGGGGGGGAGCGATCTATAGGGGTGGGGGGGTTAGAGGAGGCGGATGGGCCATTGTGGGACCGCGCGATCAGTACCCCCGTCGACGTGCTGATGCCCGGGACTGGTTGGCAACTCCCCTGCTTGAACTTGTCATGTCTTGCGCTAGACCCAAGAATGCACCTGCTTATGCTATCTTATCAAATCCTTGACAAGGAGAGAACGGTGTTTTGGGCGGGGCTTGGGGGGGGGGGGGGGGGGAGGAGACGAGCGGCGGGGGGGGGGCGGGGGTGTACTTGATCTCATGCATGGCCGTAGTCGTATGACCATAGACCCTCGCAACACTACAATGCCGGGACATAGCACGTCGGGTTTTCACCGACCAGGCAGACATTTACTTGCACCAAGCGCGGGGGGGGCGCTAGAGGAGGCGGATGGAGGAGGGGGCGCGTATAAAAGGAGGGGGTTGAGCTTCCTGGTACGGATGTGGCGCTAGAGGAGGCGGATGAACGAGGGGGCGCGTATAAAAGGAGGGGGTTGGGCTTTCTGGTACGGATGTGGAGCGATTGGGATATTTGGGAGAGCGCGCCTGCCACGACTAGCCGAGCTTAGTGCGTGCCTCCATGAGCCCAGCAAAGCGATGCCGTGGAGATGATACATCAACGGCAACAATTTACCGTACGCCAAACAGATGTGGCTGCCTTACCGCGGCGCAACGAGGCACCAGCGTGACAGGATGTAGAAAACCGGCTCGTGGTGCCGACGAGAGGCCGAGGAAGGGGGAGCGAGCGGTAGTAGCGACCGGAGCGCTGAGGGTATGAGGGCACGGGCTCCACCACGCGGCGGAGCCAACCGCACACACACACGACGACGAAACAACCGACGACACCAGTACCGAATAGTACCAAGAAACGAAACATGAGGGTCGGAACAGGGCGGGGGGGGGGGGGGGGAGGGGGGGAGAGGGGGGGTGGCGTTGAGCGACGAGGAGGGACCGGCTTCGGGGCTGATGGCGTTTGCAGCACAAGATATGGCACTCACCCTAAGCTTGAAGGAGCAGCGGCGGTCGGCTGGTGGTATTTGCGCTGGGGCGTCAGGAAATAGTAGCAGAGGAGTCGGCAAAAAGTTGTCAGGTGGGTATTGTTGTTCGAGGTGTCAGGAACACCGACCGTGGCCGGAGTTTGTCAAAAGAAAGTCTAGGGGAGGCAGGTGAGAGGATGGGGGGGGGGGGGGGGGGGGGGGGGGGGGGGGGGGGGGGTGATTGGATAGTGGGATGATTATAGTATGTGTACGTGTGCTCTGCACTTGCACGAGGCACGTACTGCTGTAGTATAGGTTTTCCACCGCTCTCTATTTTGTGAGCACCATTACTGGGCCCTAAATAACTCTGTATGCGTGGGTGTTCTGCGAAAGATGAGTTATTGCCTTAACTTGGAGTGAGTCCAATGAATTCCACTTCTTAGGCAGACGATACATCAGGTATAAAACGTGAAAATATCTATACCACACTCTGAACGCAACCATTGCGGGAGTCCATAGTTAATAGGACCAAATACTATTAGTAAAAATAGGTAAATATGTATGTTTTTATGTATACCATAGGTCCTATTAACTATGGACCCCCCCCGTAATAGAAGTAACGTTAACTCTTCATAGCAGTGTCTAAACATTCCTTATGCGTACTTACTTCTGTATATTGTCAGCAGACGACATGAAGCGGAAGAGGAAGAACATGTACAATACATCGTACAGTAACGCACATATTTCGAAAAATAAACAAACAAAAAAATCGAAAAATAAACCAAAAAAGGGCACGACAGCCGTGAGAGATCGAAAACGAACTTACAATTCAAAACTTGTATGTAGTTTGAACCTTGAAACTCACTTTGAAAGCTGCGGGTGATTATTCCTCGGATCGGGCGTATTATACGGGGTGTATGCGATGTTGCTGTTGAGGGACACAGATCGGTGGCTCCCTTGAGTATAGCGCTACTTGCCATAGGAGAGGTTAGAACTTTTCGGCCGAAATACTTTTTTTTTTTCTGGCGGGACTCCTTTTATGGATACAGTAGTCCCGCTTGGGGACAAACCGCTTGAAACTTGACTGTGGTCTGTCCCCCAAATGGGACCGCAGTTTTGCCTGACAGGGGTCAAGCCCATGAGAGGTGCCGCACTGCTGCGCAGAAAGACCTTGGTATGTATTTCATTCTAATTCCAGGTAAGTTGTGCCTAAACCGGGACTTGACTGCGGTCCTAAAGGGTTTATCGTTGGAGTACCAGTGTGAGCGTTTCACCGTGTTGGGCGCGATGCACTTACTTACCGGGAGATTGGAGACTGCTCGTCGGGTTGCACTTTCAGCTTTCTTTGTCGACGCTGGCTGTCGGCTATTACATATATACTGGTATACGAAAAGTTTGCGATCGTGCACCTAGCCTGTGTTTGTACGTTGTCTTCTTACGTCGCACGCATGTGATAACAAGCGGCAGGCAGTCACTCTCGTAGAGAATCGTGCACAACTACTCCGGAAGACCACAGTAGATAGGACCAAATGTTCTTAGTAAAAATAGGTAAATATATAGGTTTTTATGTGTGCCGTAGGTCCTATTCACTACGGTCCCCAGTAATAGTACAAGACTAACGTCAAACGGGCTCCTTGCCTTGTACAGTCAGTGGCAGACTACGAGTACTGATGGTACGCTAAACGTGAAACGTGGCAAGTGTGTGTGTGTGTGTGTGTGTTCTTCACATTAAACCGTTCTTCTACTCGTCGACATCCAGCAAGCCCAGTGTCCGTGCTGATTCTTCACCCTAGAAAGATACCAGTTCCGTGGTCACAGACTACGACACAGAGATAACACACCGTAATGCATTAATAGCCTACGCAATACCATGCCTTCGCACTAGGTGCGGCCGACGCAACATACATACATACGCCAGCAACCAAAATACACCATAAAGAAAGAGAAGCAGCAAAGAAACCAAACCGAAAAAGAAAAAGAAAATGAGAAGAATCCCAAATAAATAAATAGGTACACCAACACTGAACGAGACGTGGTTTAGTTAATAAATAGTGCACTACGTATAGATTCAACGTATTATTTTGGTATCGTTTATAGTAGTGCCCACGTGCCCACACTTGGCAACGTTAAACATACATATGTTTGCTGTCCTCGGACTTCTTACGTCTTATTGTTGTGTGAAGGTGTCGATGATAAAAAAAAACCGTTGGTCCCAACGACGAAAGGAAAGACATTGGACACGTAAACCTGCACAAAGAGAGAGAGAGAGAGAGAGAGAGAGACGGGGGGGGGGAGGGCGGGGAGAGGGAAAGAGAGAGAGGTAGAGAGAGGCAGAGAGAGAGGAAGAGAGAGGAGCAAGTAATCAAAATGAAACGGCAAAAAAATGAGCCCATTGCACTTTTATGTTGCGAGCAGTACGTCGCCTGAAGCGCAGTGACACGGAAATACGTATGTATTAACAATACCCTCTGGCACCATTACTGTACATCTACAGCTTGCTGTGTGTGCTTGCTTGCTGCTGCACCTCACGGAGAGAGAGACGAAGGGACACGTACAAAATTACACGCAAGGCACCAAGAAGAAGAAGCGAGATGGGGGGGGGGGGGGGGGGGGAAGGAAAAGTAGAAAAAAAAAAAAAAATACCACAATAAAAAGAGCTTGAAACAGCAGTAGCATCAAATCACAAACCGTCCCTATGTTATATCTCCATTCTGCATATATATCAATACCAAGGCAGAGGGTAGTGCTAGGGAACATCTCACCCCCTACATCACTGTACAACACTATAATACATAAATACTTGTGTGCCGTCTGGTGTGCATCATCACCATCATATGATAACCATACATAGATAGTAGCCATCTCCTTCTTCATCTCCTCATTGTTAGCAGCACGCACTATTATTGCGGGGGGCCATGGTAAATAGGACCAAATATTGTTAGTAAAAATATGGAAATATATGGGTGTTTGTGTGTACCGTAGGTCCTACTAACTATGTATGGTCCTCCGTAATAACTAACCCCCGGTGGCTTGGTAGGTGGTCCGCGTGCCTATCAAGATCAATTTCGTGGGTTCGAGTGTCACCGAGTGCATGCTCCTAGGGACTTTTTCTTGCGTAAAAAAATTGATGGGCGAAACGCGCGAGAGCGTGAGTTAGCTACATTCGATGAAGATCGACGAGCAGTGGGAATGCTGAACCCTACGCGCGACAAAAAATAAAGGCACGTACCGGGGAGGAGAAGGGACGACTCCTGTGACCACGGCTTGTCCAGAAGATCGTCGAGGGTAAAAAAACGTCCTGCGAGTTAAGGCTGGAAAGTAAAAGTGATTATTGCAAACACAAATAATAACAATAATAAAAAAAACTAATCGTCCATAGACAGATAGACTAACGGTACGTAATTACTCCTCCTTCCTTTCGCCCTCCCTCCCCCCCTCCCCTGCTCCGTCTCGGAAGGGAATCGTGGTCAATCGTCAAATAAGCGACTATTAATAGTAAGGCAACCAACAAATGAGTACGCTCCGCCCACCCCTCATTTTCCCTCCCCGTTTTCCTTCCCTTTTCCCTTTCCCTTCAATGAATTAAGAATTCGGTCATGCATAGCCCAGGATCTGCCGCAGCGCCTCCCACACGTATTATTACGTACGGTAACCACTGCTTCTACTACTACTGCTACTGCTGCTACCATTACGGGGGACCATAGTTAATAGGACCAAGTATCGTTAGTAAAAATAGGTAAATATATAGGGTTTTGTGTGTACCGTAGGTCCTATGTACTATGGTCCCCCGTAATAAAGCTACTGCTACTGCTACTACCCCGATACGTTTTCAAAAGTCTAAGATAGGTCTAAAGTAGTAGAGGTTTTATCACCGAAAAAGAGGGGATTTCGAGGTTTTTACGAGGTCCTCCTGGCGTCATGTGCGAAGCGTAAAACTTTTTTTTCAGCTCCATACAGTGACGCCCCCTTTATAGATAGCGCCGGTACCATATGCTCCAGGCAACAACACCGGTACTAAGAATAGCGGCAACTATTACGGGGGACCATAGTTAACAGGACCTACGGTACACACAAAAAACTATATATTTACCTATTTTTACTAACAATATTTGGTCCTGTTCACTATGGACCCCCGTAATAACGCCACTCCGCACGCTACCCATCCGTGCCAAACGATTTCACAGGCCCCATGAGTAGCGGGCAGCGGCACTTTTTTTACTACTCAAGGGGCACTATAGAGGGACCACTACTACCACTACTACTACTACTACTACTACTGGTACGTCCAAAATATTTGATTATTGTAATTATTCGGGGGTGCACGTAAAAAAAATTCCGATACCCCCATGAGCCATTTTCGCGAGACCGGGACAAGGGGGATACACTAAAACCGAGTCAAACAAATTTTTAAAAGAAAATAAAAAAGAAAACACGCACACACACACACTTTTTTCGTACTTTCGTCTAGAAATGGAAATCCCACCCGACCACCCCACCGGCTTGTTTTTCGTCAACATTGCGAGTTTTTAGCTATTTTTCAGTGTGACTCTTTTGAGGAATGATGGTGGTGGGTGTCGTTTCTGTCTCTTATTTTTTTTGCCGTGCGCCCCTGGTTTATTGCGTACTGCATTGTTGTGGTGGTGGAGATACCCACTGAGCTACAGGGGCAACAGTTTTGATCGCCCAGTTCAGTGTGAAGGGGTTACCTACTGGGCTACAGGGGTGAAAGATCGATCGATTACCTACCCAGCCCAGGGTACTCCTCACAACACTCTCCCCCCCTGTAAACGGCGGGATCTTTGGGGCGTCGGCACCGTATACGGGGGCCGTACCGTACGCTGACCTACCCGCTTTCTCTCAATACCTGGGGAACCAGGGAGATGTATGCGCTTTTAGGGACCGCACGCGCAAGCGTTTCTATAAAAGAAACATTCGAAGTGTCCTGCCGTCGACGCCAAATGCGAAGGAGTCACCTGCTGAGGTACAGGGCAAAAGATGCGATCGATTTTTCAGCCGAGGGCAATCCTTGTAACACCAGGGTATAACCCTTGCGAACACTCTCCCCACCACGCTGAACGTGTACGGCCGTACATCGACCTACAACCCGCTTCGTTTCAATACCTCGGGGAACCGAGGAGATACTTCTTTAGGGACGCTCGCGCAAGCGTTTCTGTAAAACGGAACGTTCGAAGTGACGTTCGAACCCGTGTCTTCGACGACGTCAAATGTGAAGAAGGTGCTGCCTTATACTGTGGGCTACAGGGAGGGGTAAAAATATCTCAATCGAGTGCCCAGCCCGGGTAAATACTTGAAACAATTTGCCCCCCTCTCTAACCTGGTAGCACAGTTTGTACGTATACACCCGGTGCAAGAAAGAATATATTCAGCAAAAAGAAAACATACTAAAGATGGGAGGTTAACCCTTTTTTTAGTGCTGCACTTTACATGGACATATTTCTCACTCTAATTCCAAGTAGTTTGTCCCCCAAGACGGGGGTTCGATTCTAGAGGAGCTAATTGAGTATTAACTGCTTTTGTTTTCAGGAAACGGTGTTGCGAACACATCAACGCTCAATACACTACATTTCCGATAGCGAGTGCGTTTGTGTACTTGCTTGATGGTGTGCTTTGGTTGATGCCGCGTCACGCTGGACGACAGAGACGAAGGGACGCACACAAGAAGGATAGCCTCAAGGTATCAAGAAGAAGAGAGAGTGGGGGGGGGGCAGAGAAATATCGAGGCTACGAAGGCTAAACACAGTAGAGTAGTTGCAGTAGCAGTAAGTGGCAGCAGTAGTAGCAGCAGCAGTAGCAGCAGCAGTAGCAGTAGCAGTGGCAGTAGCGGCAGTGATAGGAATAGTAGTAGTAGTCGTATTCGTCATAGTAGTAGTTTAGTGGCGGTAGCAGTAGTGGTATTAGCAGTAGTATCAGCAACACAACAAGAACAATTGTAGCAGTAGTAGTAGAAGTAGTATGAGTAGTGGAGCAGTGCTAGAGTAGTAGCAGTAGCATCGTCGGTTCACTCCGTCTTCATCGTGCTACGATCTCCCCTACAGATTACACCGGTATAACAATACCTCTGACGCTTCGTCCACCCATCGCATCGCACGACTTGCAGACAAAGCGTGGAACCTCACAACGACTACTATTACGGGGGTCCATAGTTAACGGGACCAAATTTTGTTAGTAAAAATAGGCAAATATATAGGTTTTTATGTACACCATAGGGTCCTGTTAACTATGGACCCCCGTAATACCCGCTCTACACACCATCACCCCTCAGTATTATCGTCATCATCGTCAACGTCACCAGCATCTGTTACGGGGGTCCATAGTTAATGGGACCTATGGTACACATAAAAAAACCTATATATTTAACTATTTTTACTAACAAAATTTGATTCCGTTAACTATGGACCCCCGTAGTATCTATATATACCCGTCCCATCTATCGCCTCACTTACTCCCTCGTCAGGAGCACGCACACCCTCTCGTTGATAAATCAGGAAACTCAAGGCGTTATATTTCGCCCCGGCGCGCCCCCCTGCCCCCCCCCCCCCCCCCACCTCTATATACTATATATTTATAGTAGGTTGGGTTGGCGTCGGTTGGCAACGACACTGTAAAAGATGCCGCTCACTAAGAGAGCTGGTCAACAAGGGTACGTACCGTTTTTGTTTTTTTTTTTAGCGGTCAAGTCACAGCTGCCGATCGAGTTTTAGATCATATGTGTGGGGTGGAGAACCCTTTACTCCGCAGAGGAACGATCGCATCACGTAGTGTTTATGGTAAGGCACCCAGTAGGCATGTAGATAGTACCCCCATCGCTATCTCTGGAAGTGGCCTCACCGGAAAATAAATTAGCTCATTGAAGATGTCGTCCATGCGCAAGTTCGCCTACAAGCGGCTCTTAGTAGGACGTAGCTCACCCTTCACGCGACTCGCCGAACACATCACGGCGCTTCGCGTTTGATGCAAGCAATGTCTGCCTGGTCGGTGAAAACCCGGCGTGCTCCGTCCCGGCATTGTAGGGATGCGAGGGTCTATGATCATACGACTACGGCCTAGCATGATATCGAGTATACCCCCCCCCCCTAATTATATACCTGGTATATATAGGGTGGGTTGGCGTCGGTTGGCGATGACGCTGTAAAACACGCCTCTCACTGCGTATGCTAGGCAACCAGGTTACCGCGTTTTTTTTTTGTTTCGACGGTCACCACGGCTGGCGGTCGAGTTAGATCATTTCTGTGAGGGGAGAACCTTTACTCTGTACAAGGGGGATGATTGTATGACGTAGTATGAATATGGTAGAAGACACCCACGAGGCAGTTACATAGTAAATCCATCGTTGTCTCTGGTGGCCACACCAGAAAGCAAATCAACTATTTGACGCTGTCATCCACATGCAAGAAAATCCGCCTCACAAGCGGTTCTTGGTAGGATGCAGCTCACCCTTCATGCGACTCGCCCAACACCTCACGGCGCTTCGCGCTCGGTGCAAGCAGTCTGCCTGGTCGGTGAAAATCCGACGTGCTCCGTTCCGGCATTGTAGGGATGCGAGGGTCAATGGTCATACGACTGCGGTCATGCATGACAATGAGGTACCTTCCCCCCCCCCTCGCTGGCGATCGAGTTAGGTCGTTAGTGCGGGGTGGAGAACCTTTACTCCGCACAAGGGCAATTATCGTGGCACGTAGTGTTTATGTTCGGGCACCCACTAGGCAGTTACATAGTACACACATGGCTGTCGCTAGAAGTGGCCGCACCGGAAATTAAACTAACTCACTGAAGCTGTCATCCATATGCGAGTCCGCCTCACAAGCGGTTCTTGGTAGGATGCAGCTCACCCCTTCACGCGACCCGCTGAACACATCACGGCGCTTCGCGCTTGGCGCAAGCAATGTCGGCCTGATCGGTGAAAACCCGACGTGCTCCGTCCCAGCATTGTAGGGATGCGAAGGTCTATGGTCATACGGCTACGACAATGCATGGTATTGAGTACCCCGCCCTCACCCTTCCCCTTTCCCGTTCCCTCCGCAGTTTTTTTTCCTGCTGAATTTCTCCGTGTTTTTTTCCATTTGACATACAGTACTTGTGACGCACGGCTTCTCGACACCTATCACTAACAGCAGCGAGTACTGGTACGAACTACTGCTACCCCAAGTACTGCTTGCTGCGCAATTTATATGGCCATACCTATACACATTACTTGAGCTCCTTCCAGACTCCCTTTACACCACGTGCTACGTACGTATCTGTCTTCGAAGCACTCCTGTATAAGTTTAACTTCGCCGTGATACTACGGGGGTCCATAGTTAATAGGACCTACGGTATACATAAAAACCTATATATTTACCTCTTTTTACTAACAGTATTTGGTCCTATTTACTATGGTCCCCCGTAATAGTGTGTACTGTTCGCAGTACCTATACAGAAACTGTTCGACGTTAACACAAGGACCATTTGGGTTGTCGATATTAGTGTCTAAATGTTGCTTATTTTCCTGTCCACAGTGGAACCACACATACACACTCTTCGAGCCTGGCTTATAGCCGCTGTATGGTCCCCTGACACGAACGAACAGTTCATCAAATTTCACTCCACCAACCCACGCCCATATTACACCCAACTCGGACGACGCGGGGGCGTGGATAGAAGCCCTGCTCACCGGGGGGGGAAGGGTTGCTCGGTATAGCAGCTATTATAAATAATAGCTTTTCTATTTGTTGCTGCTGCTGCTACTGCTCCTTTTAGGACCGCAGTCCCGTCCGGGGGACAAACCAGTCTATTTCCAAGTATCTTGACCCCAAAACGGGACTGCAGTCCTAAAAGGGTTAGAAGTGATGGAACAAAAAAGGGGATCGGTTTTTCCGTAGAGGCCTCGGGGGGGCCCGGAACACCTTCTCACTCGCTTTTTCGGGAGATCGTCCGCCACCGCCGGCCGCACTGTTTCGTAGTACAAGTATAACAAGAAGGTAGATATATCTCATGATCACCGTCATCGCGGTTTTTTGTCAGGTCTCATACTGTATACCAGGTACAGCAGTACTGCTGCTGTTGTAGGTGCCCGGTTTACTTGCTGGTCTGCTTGGTCCGGGCTTCTTCCCACTTCGCGTAGTAGGCGGTCTTTCCGTGTTGTCCTCAATATTTCAACATTTTCTCGCTCCAGACGTAGGTAGGTGTATAGTTAGATGCTCATCGTGATTGTTGTGCCCCGGATAGACACCGACCCGGGCCCACAAATAACGCCCTGGCTGTGTTTCCGGACAATTGCCAACAATGCCTACAGCAGCAGCATACATCACGATTGGTTTATCGACGCTCTCTCTCGATCGTTTTCGGCCTGCTTCGTGAGGAACGTGATGGCGCGCACGGCATTTATTTATCGCGATCGTTCATCACTCATCGATTCGTTCATTTGTTCGTTCATTCATTACTCTATTCGTTCGTTCGTTCATTCATGCATTCATTCCTTCGTGCATTCACGCATGCATGCATGCATGCATGCATGCGTGCAGTCATTCTGATTATTTTTGCCCTCCGATCCGACTCGAACCGAATACCTTCCAATACCGCAGCAGCAGTACAGCAGTAGCCTCTCCCTCATCACTCTGAACCAATAAAAATCCCACATCCCATTCTTGAAGGCTCATACTTTACACCTGTTTTAGCGAAAAAACTTCGTTTACCCCACCCCTCGTCGATTTTTAATCCGTGCCGGGTACATTCATTCGTCCATGTCATCAATCCAGAGGGAGAAGAGACAGACGCCCTGCATGTTTTTGTCGTCGTCTGCAACGAACATTGGCAGCTAAGATACATGCATTTGTCAACGGTAATTTTGTGATTTTTACCCGGACTACTGCTTTATATGGCGGCATAATTTAGACGTCGAGCGTCGGGAAACACAGCCGCCGAAAAGAAAAGATGTTGCGGCCTCCACAACATGCACCGCAGTCGTGTTGCGGCAGCCTCATGAAGGGGGCCAAGGAGGGGGGGCCCAAAGGGGGTTCCCAGAAGGGGGGCCCAGAGGGGGCCCCAGAGAGCCACTGGAGCGCCGCCGGGGGGCGGGGCTGTGCCCCGCAGAGGGGCCGCCGTAGACATTTTTTTTGCGATACGTATAGCATACCTGGTATATCATACACACATTTGAGCCGGCGTCCCCGGTGGCTTGGTAGGTGGTCCGCGTGCCTATCAAGACCAATTTCGTGGGTTCGAGTGTCACCGAGTGCATGCTCCTAGGGACTTTTTCTTGCATAAAAAAATGATAAGCGGAAAGCGCGAGAGCGTGAGTTAGCTACATTCGATGAAAATCGACGAGCAGTGGGGAATGCTGAACCCTATGCGCGACAAAAAATAAAGGCACGTACCGGGGGGGGGAAGGGACGACACCTGTGACCACGGCTTGTCCAGAAGATCGTCGAGGGTAAAAACTCCTACGAGTGGGCTGGAAAGTAAAAGTGATGATAAAAAAAAAAAAAAAAGGCGTGGAGTTACCCCCCAAAATTCACTTGGCATCTGCATTTATTTATTCGTACAAATGGTCTATCATGGCCTACTGCTACTACTCTTGTTACTACTACTACCGCTACTACTACTGCTACTACTACTACTGCTACTACTACTGCTACTACTACTGCTACTGCTACTACTACTACTGCTACTGCTACTACTGCTACTGCT
>JASSKH010000013.1:5178107-5374659 GCA_031763025.1 Macrocystis pyrifera
AAGGTAGCTGCTACATACACGTAGGTATACCCTCGATATTGTGATGCAACGTAACAGAAGAAGGGGCCGAGTGGGTTATTTTTTTGAAGAAGGCACAGGAGCCATAACAACGACCGCCATGCTACCTTACAGTAGGGGACACCACAGCACAACAGGATCGACGGCTGCGCCGCCAGTTCAAGACTGAATGGGTGATACACCATACCAATAGCACTGCTATACCCGAAAAGCCCGCCCTGAAGGGCCGCGTATGTGCATACGGAGAGATGCACAGATAGCCACTACTGATCAAGTAAAGCTCTCCGGATAATTCGAACAACGGATCGAAATTGCGGCGCGTCACAAGACCCCTCCCCCAGAACCTCCTCCAGAGCTGCAAGGAGAAGAGCCGGTTTAAACATCTATCAGACTGCAAGGAGAATCGTGCAACATGGAATGTTCGAGTATACACATTACCCGCCCTTACTACGCAGAAAAGAGGCAGAAAACACTTGAAAAAAAGAACAACACGAAGAACACAGAACAACAGCAAAAAACTGAATCACTCGTATGTATGCCGGAAAGCAGAGGACGGAATACAATACGCTCACAATAGTTGACTCGTTTACCACAGCGACAACGATCCCTAGTTACACATACATACACACGGTCCATAGTTCCAAGCAACTTTTTTTTTTCCCCCGAAAGCTATGGATAACGGTGGAAGGAAAAAGAGCGGTTTCATCTCGTCGTAAACCTAGGTGGGTGGGGTGAGCCTACGGGAGGCACACCTACTACTACTACTGTCTTTGGCTCGGTTCGTCCGGTACGCTTCTAACCGGGAATGCGCAACAACGCAAAAAAAAAAAAAAAAAAAAAAAATGCCGTGTCGACCGACTCGACGGCGAAAGCCTGCGGAGCACCTCGAAGAGCTACGCACCCGTGCGATGAGATATAAGTACGCATTATATGTATGCGGTGCGCGCGTCTCTGATAGATACAAGGTACAGCAGTAGCAACAATTTCGTGTGCTCGAAGACGGAATTCTAAACAACTCACACAATTTTCGGTACGTATTTTTTTTTTTAATGTAAAAAATAAAAAAAGACGAAAAAAGCGGCCAAAAAAAAGGTTCGTCGTCCCTCTTGTGTCACACACCGTTCTGCCCGTAAATGTAAGGATCATTGGGAAATCATCCACAACAGGATAATCGAGCCGTGTTGATATTTGCGGACAGAGCGGTGAGAGTAGGGGACGAAAGCGGTGCTCGCTCGGAGTTCCGGCCTAACCGTAAAACACCGAGCGCGCCACAGAATTTAACACAATAAGGGTTGGTTTTTTCTTGCGCGGAAAATAAACGTCGTGTCGGCGGCAGGCATCGTCACGACCTGTGACAAGCAAAACAGCACCGCGATAAAAGGACGGGGTTCCAATGGGGACGCCTTTTATGAAAACGAGCAACAGGAGAGGCGGGCTGAGATTTCTGCAGAAAACTATACCATGGAAAATCCAGACGCCGCGTGTACCGAAACTAGCGCGGAAAGCACCCATTCGCAAAAATTAAGAACTCCCGCCCGGACCAGCTTTAACCTTTTCTTGCTTGGTGTCTTGCTGTACCGGTGGAAAGTGTAAAGCACCCCAGGAGCTTCAAGGGACGAAGTCTTGTCTACTCGACGGATCGATTACAAGCAACAAGCGGGGGGGGGGGGGGGGGGGGGGGGGTGGGATGGAAAGAGCTTCGCGTGGCTGCACCGAAAACGCAGGGGGATAAACAAAAACGTCGGCGGGTGAGCACAACAGCAGAAGAAGTTACCCCGCGGTGGTTAAGAGAGAGGCAGCTGGCCTAAACAGAAACAAGGAAGAGCAACGCGCACGAATGTTTGTTTCCGCCGGCCTGAAACAGTCCTTCCTGCCGACGACTCCGGTAATAATCCCTTCAGAGCTCTGCTCAACATATGTTCGGGACATAAGAGTATTGCTTGGAATTATTGCGTGGCATGAATTTTTCAGCTCTGGGAGGAGGGGGGGGGGGGGGGGGGGGGGGGGGGTTAGATACCCGGCTGGGGCTACAAACGTACGGTGAGGCGGTAAGATTTATGGACGTATTACGGTACAATAATAGAACCCGACTGCTACGGGCCGCTTATGCGCAGGTTGTCTCTGACGATGCTGAGACCACTCACACGTGCTGAGTGAGTGAAACGCTACCTGGTACGATGCTATCACGACCGCTTGCTTCCCTTCTGGTGAATCGTAACAGAAAGGGCGGGTGTGGACCCTCTCCCAACCGGTGCACGGTTTGAACGCCACACGGCAAGACAGACTAGCCGCTACCGGCGCCTCCGCTGAGACAGCGAAGGGACACAAGCAGTGCTTCTGTATTGAAACCAACTGTCCGCTACTACTAATACCTGATACTGCTGTACATCTATACAATTTCGGAAGCACAAATGATTAAAGAAAAATAAACAACGGGGGCATGTAGGCTATATCAACAACAGAGGTTCTTCCGTCCGGTTTTGCAGACTCACACGCCTCTGACAGCTCATGATCTATCTATCTGTCTTCAGATAGATGATCTAGTTCCTCACCTGCCGATGTGAGAGGTTGTTGTGCAAGATTTGCCTTATAGGGCAGATCCAACCTAGGGGAAACATGTGCTACTGCTGTAGATCATGATCTATCTATCTATCTACCTATCTATCTGTAGATCATATAGATGATCTAGTTCCTCACGTGCCGTTGTGAGAGGTTAGCTGTGCAGGATCTGCCTTTTAGGGCAGATAGATCCAACCCAGGGGAAACATGTTGCTATTAATATATCATGTAGTAGATTATACAAGGATGCCACCCGGCAACATGATGAGCTAGATCGGCGTCCCCGGTGGCTTGATAGGTGGTCCGCGTGCCTGTCAAGATCAATTTCGTGGGTTCAAGTCTCACCGAGTGCATGCTCATAGGGACTTTTTCTTGCATAAAAAATTGATAAGCGGAAAGCGCGAAAGCGTGAGTTGGCTACATTCGATGAAAATCGACGAGCAGTGGGAATGCTGAACCCTATGCGCGACAAAAACTAAATGCACGTACCGGGGGGGAGAAGGGACGACACCTGTGACCACGGCTTGTCCAGAAGATCGTCGAGGGTAAAACCTCCTACGAGTGGGCTGGAAAGTAAAAGTGATGAAAAAAAAAATAAATAAATAAATCATACATACGTACAAGATCGAGAACACATGTATCTATCTGCCTTGGAAGGGCCTATTACGGGGAACCCTAGTAAATAGGACCTACGGTACACACAAAAAACCCATATATTTCACTTTTTTACCAACAATATTTGGTCCTATTTACTATTGTCCCTCGTAATATTAAATATTATTAACCACACTGTGTTTCTCGATCAATGGCACCAATCATCCCTTCGGTCGATGTGAGAGATTTCGGGGGACGGGGGGGGGGTGTACTCATTATCATGCATGGCCGTAGTCGTATGACCATAGATCCTCGCATCCCTACAATGCCGGGGGGGGGGGGGGGGGGGGGGGGGGGGGGGGTACTCAATAGGAGAGATGTACTCAATCTCATGCATGGCCGTAGTCGTAAGACCATAGACCCTCGCATCCCTACAATGCCGGGACGGAGCATGTCGGGTTTTCACCGACCAGGCAGACATTGCTTGCACCAAGCGCGAAGCGCCGTGAGGTGTCCGGCGAGTCGCACGAAGGGTGAGCTGCATCCTACTAAGAACCGCTTGTGAGGCGGACTTGCATATGGATGACAGCTTCAATGAGTTAGTTCAATTTCCGGTGTGGCCACTTCCAGAGACAGCAATGGGAGTACTATGCAACTGCCTCTTGGGTGCCGTACCTTGAACACTACGTGATACGATCAATTCCCTTGTGCAGAGTAAAGGTTCTTTACTTCGCACAAATGATCTATAACTAGACGACCAGCTGTGGTCGACCGCCAAAAAAAAAAAAACAAAACAAAAAACGGTACCCTGGATGTCTAGCTCACGTAGTGAGCGGCATGTTTTACAGTGTCGTTGCCAACCGACGCCAACCCAACCCACATATAATATATGGGGGGAGGGGGGGGACAAAGGGGACGACACGGAGCGGACCGAGACGGGAGGGTGCAGTTTTTTTTTTTTTTCGAGTGTACACATAATACCACGGATGGATAACGTTCCTCGGGTGTTATTTGGTTGCAAGTGATAAGGGGTGGTATACCACAGCTCGTTATTAATAGTACTGCTGTTTCCCTTGCGGACTGGCGTGATACTACTACTGCCGTGCGCACTTTTTCGTACTTGTTTGTTTTCTGCCATCGAGATTCATTTTGGCTTACAGCCTGTTTTCGTGACCGCAGGCAGAATTTGTTTCAGGGAAGTGAGCTAAATTAGACGTGAGATCATCATCACCATCATCATCATCATCCTCACCATCACCATCACCATCATCATCATCATCATCATCATCATCACACACCATCATCACCATCATCATCATCATCATCATCATCATCATCACCATCAGGTTACACGAGCATACAGCATGATGTCTTCGAAATGGGCGGCGGGACGAGGGCTGGCAGTCTCACTGTCCCTTCCCAGAGAGAACATTCTGTTCGCCAAGAAAAGGAGGGGGAGCCGGTGGGAAGGGGAACGGTTCTCCAAAAAAAAGGAGGGGGCGCCGGTGCGAAGGGGGACGGTTTTCCAATACAGGGAGGGGGGGGGGGGGGGGGGGCGCCAATGCGCACGGGAGACGGTTCTCCAATAAAACGAGGTGGCGCCGGTACGAAGGAGGCATGAACGTCACTACAAGAGAGCTCCGGGAAAGGATGTGTGTTGTAGCGGCCGCCCGAAAATGATGCAGTGGCGCTGTACGGAGGCGCCGCAGGCTCCGTCTGCGTTGCTCCGGCTCCCAGTCGGCATGCGAGTGCACGCGAGGTAAGAACATGAAGCTGTATGTGTACTGCACTCCGGCGGCGGCGGTGGCAAGAACCGAGAGGATCCGCACCATCCCGAGACGGTGGCGGCGGCGGGGTTGGTGTGGTGGCAGAGGGAAGGCGCAAGCTGCGAAACAAACGGCGTACGCCTGTACCAGGTACGAAGCATGTTTGTATCCGGAAGCTTGGTGCTGGCCTGGCGCAGTAGAACGGGACACGTATTACGGGGGAACATAGTAAATAGGACCACATATTGATAGTAAAAGTAGGTAAATATATAGGCTTTGTGTGTGTGCCGTAGGTCCTATTTACTACGGTCCCCCGGTAATAGATGGCTGACTCTAACGTCCGGAAACGCGCACAGGAGCACGAACGAGCAGGGGTCTCCGACGGTCACCAACCGGAGGTGGCCTCGGATGACGAAGAAGGAAGGAGCACACGCGGCGGGTGGGTTGTACAGGAAGTCCGTCGATCCGATGAACGAGGACCTCCACCGAAGCCGCACCAGCTGGCCAAAAGTGACAAAAGACCCGAGTATTAATTATTCTTGCTCAAGTCAGCGCTGACTGAAGGCCATTTTTTTTTGTAACCTGATTGTTTTCTCGAGGAACTCTTGCCACAAGAGCTTCTCACTGTACCGGTACCACTTCACTCCGAAAAAATGACTTTCCAGAAAAAATAAAAATAAAAAAGCGCCTATTAATAAAACCCGCCGACGAACAAACAATTGGGGCCGTGGCCTCAATCAAGCACAAATCGCAAACAAATATTGCAAAAAAAATACAAATAGTGTTCCATCGATACTGGGTATATCTAGGAGTGGTTCCTCAGCTATGGAGACCCATAAGTCACAGAACAATATGGTCGAGCAAAGCCACACCCCTATTTTAGTAGGTTGCCGTATCACACGGGTGATAACATAACACACCCCACCTTCCGGGACGAATTTTTCCGAGCGGAGTTTCTCCACGAAAATGGTGGCTCTGGGGAAAAAGTTCTATTTACCACATATTTCAATAAACGCGAACACCGGATACCGGCGTTTTTTGTTTCGCACCTTCCCGCCATTTTTTGTCTCGAAACAAGAAAAATCAGCTTCGATAATTCGTCGGAAAGGGGTTTGTTTTTATCATGCGTGTTTCACGTGCGCGGCATCATTTTTACTAAATGCCGACAGAAACCACTTACTAAATTGTGGTGAATCTGCCGACCGGCGGGGGGGGGGGGGGCGGCGGAAGCGCGGTCAACCCACACGCGTGTGGCCTACTTTTCATCTGTACCGTATGCGTGCGCGCGAAAAAAAAAAAAAAAGCGAAAGTTGAAAGTAGTGGGCGATCGGGAGCCCACCCAGCCCAAACCGGCACACAAGCGGGGGCGGGGCACTACTAGACTGCGCGAACAAACGCTGGGAGTTCGGCAAAAGAGAGGGTGCCCAAGCCTCACCAAACAAAAATTGGGGAAAAAAATGACGGCATCATCCAGCATGGGAGACAAGGACATCATCCCTCGGACGGGGGGAGTTGAACCACCGCCTGCAAATAATCGATTCTCGGTGGCGAGTTGTGGTAGACAGGAGAGGACATAGCTGAAACATCCTTCCGGTTGGGTCTACGCACACCCTTTCGATATTTCGAGTGTGTATTTACAGTCCTGTGCGGTGAGAAAAAACTCAAGCCAGTCGTGGGTGCGGGGCGTTTTTTGTTCGCCACTTTGCCAAAACTGTGTTGAAGCTAAAATAGCGAGCGCGCCTTGTCGTCCGTAAGTTAGTGTTTGTTTGTTTTTGTTGGAATCCCCGGAGGAACGTACCTGAGGACCCCAAACGGTGATGCCTACTTTTAGGGCGAGCGGAGCCCGGTAGCTCTAAGAGTCGAGGAGAGTGTCATTGTTGGTATATAGGCTTTAGGCTTCCGAACCGTGGGTAGCATGGTTGACATGGGTTTTACGTTTCAGAATCGAAGGTTGTACAGAGCGTTCGAATCGTCCTCCTCGAGGATAGCGCTGAATAAGCACGTTATTGGTGCCAACATCGCAATACATGACAAGCAAGGACGATACCCATCTGCAACGGGACTACAGTTTAAGGGAAAACCAAGACTTCACAGAGCCGATAGCTAGATTTTGGCTAGCGATATGCATGCTTCCATCAAAGCAGCAACCAATAGTTTGCACGCCCAATCTGGATATTACGGTTCCAGTCACGGACAAGCTTGAGATGCACCCGGCGAAAAAATCGCGCTGTCCCGACAGGCCACCCGTCGCAAGAGAACGGGTTTACTTCAGGTCCCAAGCCTTAGGCATGTTTTGGTGAAGAGCTGACAAGTTTACATCAAAGATGCCGCAATACCGCGAAAAGGCACTACGGCAAGGTCGTTTGTCGGTAAGGACTTAGTCTGGCTCCCGGTAATTTCGTGACGCCCAATGTCTCCTATTCGCTAAAGCCACATATTTTTATGGGAAAACTCCTTCATTTTGCTTCGCCACAGCGAGAACCACCTGGCGGTACGGGTGGGGGAGAGCGTGTTGTCGAAAACGATCAGTTTCGAGCGCGGCAAATCGCCGTACAGCTGCTATGACTTGCGATGACCTTTCCTTAAGTTTCTACTGTGGGCGTATTTCGACAGCACACCACCTGCCCCCATCGACGGTCTCTGAAGACAAGGAGTAGGTCGGCCTCCGTTGTTGGTTTCATGCTGACGGAGGCTTTCGTACAGTAGGGCCGGGGCGCTACCGACGAAGATTTTTTTTTTCACAAATTCAGACAAAAAAATATAAATAAATAATAAATGCGTTTTGCATATTTTTGTGTGTGTACTTCGATCCAAGCGGAGATGTTGCCTGAACGCCCCCTGTTTTTTCCCGTTAATACTCGTGTGGAAACCTTTTTCTGCTTTATGGTGTAATACGCTAAAAAGCACGACCGATCATGGCCGTAATCCAACACCTTTGCTTGACAGCGTTCCGTCGGGCGCACGCCTGCCTGCCGCCCAAACAGTGTACCCTAAAGAAAACAGTGACCGCCGTAGCGCCCAACCATGCATCCCTTGATTCCTTCGAGGGCGAGAGCTTGCGCTCGTTCCTACGTAGCAGGCGGTCGAGGAAATGCCAGAAATATCTTGTTATGTGGACCGAAGGGTCGGAAATCGATGGCGATGACGTCGTCAATATTGGCGGGAAAAAGCTTCACTTTCTGATCCTCAGTACTTTTTTGGAACAACACTACACATTGTCGGATGGCAAGCATGATAATAATATTCTGTATTGACAGGAATCTGCCCCAGCCCTTTCTTTCACACGTCGGACAGATAATCTACTGATAGATCAGATAGATCATCTAGATCATTTGCAGATAGAGCATCTACAGATAGATCATCTAGATAATCTAAATCATCTACAGATGGATAATCTAGGTCATCTAGATCGCCTACAGATAAATCATCTACTGTGGATCATCTAGATCCTAACCTGCCGTTACAGGATGCTGTGCACGATCTGTACAGGTACATATCTAACCCAGGAAACATGTCCTACACGTAGATCATGCAGGTTATACGGTGCTCCCCCGCCTGCAACATGAGCTAGCCGTTCATAGATCATACAGAACAGGAAAGCTATCTACCCTGAACGATCTACTGTAGATCGCGAAGGGGGGGAGGGGGGGGGGGGGATGATGATCTGTCCGATTTTGCTAGACTGTTGTGGGACCTGGTTGATCGCTCTGACGAAACCGACCCTGGCTACGACCACAGTAGCCACCATAAGGAGTCCCGTCCTGTGGTACCAAAAACCGAAAAAAAGGGAAAATGTCCTCTGTGCGTGGTGACGATGTGATGGAACGAAGACATCGGGTCGAAGAAGGAGAACACCCGTTCGATACCGGAAGAGTCCGAGGGACCTGACTGATCATCGAGAGAAGTAGGTAACTGGTCCAATCTGCTGTTTTTTTTTAGACTTTTCTTGTTGTTCGTTTATTCGTAGTGATCCTTCTAGTCCTCACTGTTGTTCTTGGATGCAGAGATGGGTGAGTGCTGAAAAAAAACATTCGGTCGCGAGATGTTTCTTTTGATCCGTAATAGCGTCAACATAGCTTGGCCAAAAGCGGGCCAATGCGTCGAGACCGGGAAGTGGCGGGCGCACTCACTGCCTGCAGGAAACTCATTCCTATATATAAGGAGGAAGAGGGCGAGAACTTGATGAAGACAGCCTCGAGGTTCACGATAAAATCGACAGGAAGAAAAAAAACACGTAGAAAGCATCACCCAGTTGTTCAATGATCTAAATGGGGTTGTCGAACCCGTCCAAATGCAAATACCAAACCAAACAAAAATGCGAAGAAGAAGGTAGGCTGTCCCAAAACACCGCGCAGGAAACCGAGCGCATGGGTCTACTGCGCACAGTAGGGGGCGCATCCCTACGAACAGGGGTTTATAGCAACAACAAAAATCTGAGAAATTTCCCGAGGCTCTTCGCTTGAGGAGCCTCTACACCTCCACCCAAAACTGATTTTGAGATAAACTCTTGGCTTAACCCGATGGAAACTGCTCATGGCCTATGTATAGATAAGGTGCAGAGACGAAAAATATTGTGCAGCACAAACGGGATACAGTACCGGATACTTTCTTCAGCTGAGGATCTCCGTCGTGAACCAGAAAACAATCGGCCTACAAAAGCGTTACCTCTATCTACTACTATCGTAGCACGTGTCTCAGTTAATCGAACGCCCCAAGCGAAACGGCAGTAGGTGAAGGCGAAGCCGGGATTGGCTTGAAGAGAAGAGCGAGGGGCGAGTCTAAAAATGACCCGAGGCCGGCGGGTCCAAAGGGCGAGTCTACATTGACCGAGGGGTGGAGTGAACGCCGGCGAGGTCCCGAAAAGGAAGGGTGCAAGCGGAGCGATCATGCTGCAATAGCCTCGGGAGGGGAAGGTGCAAACAACGTGCCGTCGTGGGCGGGCAGCAGCGCCGCCGAGGAGATCGCCAAGCTCAAATCAAGGTTTCTGGCGGCACCAGCGACAGGCAGGGAGGACCTGCCGCCTGGAAGCGACGAACTGTTGCCCCCCGACAGAAACTTCGCCCGGTGGTGGCAGGACGTCGACGAGGTGAAATGACCGTTCAGTGCCGGAGAGCCGTTACCGTGGAACCAGCTTCAATGCGTGTAGCTGCGGCTCATTGAACAGCGTAACGCCAACAAAGCCATCGTGACGAAGGCGCTAAATACGCCACCGGGACAAGAACGCAGGTACACTTGAGATTGGCGTGGTGGTAAATCGCCAGCACACCAAAATAGATCTTTAATGGAGGGGCGAGGGGGGTTACGATGTGGACTGGAGCGCATTCCGCTATTCCAACCCTGCGCAGCAAAGCGTGAAGCACGCATCCGTAAGGGGGGCGCAACGCCGTGGCCATAATGCGCCGGAGCGCAGGGTTTCATCGACGCAAAATAAATGCACACTGAGACAAGTCATCGTCGTAGTGTACGAGGCGGGGGGTCTGGGAAACCCCCACGCCAGGAGCGGGGAGCGGAGTTTGCCTTTCGCCGTATGTAACCGCGACGGCGCCAACCGATAGCACGCGAGTCAGTACATCGCGTCTGGTGAAGGATCGGGGGGGCACTCAAGTGTCCAGAAAAGGGCCGCCGCACAACCGGGTTTCGCGATAGCCCGAATGTCGCGGTAGCCGTCATTTCGCTGTGAAGTGCACACGATTCGGTGGTACGGCATGCCCCCAACGAGGCAAGGGTCGCAGGTTCTGGGAGAATAGGCGCGGGCGCTGTTTGTTCACGAAGGTTAAACCACTGAGCTACTACGTAGATTAGACAACGCGATGCCCTGCCAACGTACTGGGACACGACAAGCGCGACATGCACAAGCCGGATAAGTCGGATCGGCGTGTCTTTGCCGTTGTACCATATGTGTACTACGGCCTATGCATGTATGCACGGTCTCGATCAAGGCGTGTCTCATCGCGTGGCAGCCCAGATTACTTATTCTGGCACCTCCCCCTCGTTTCCAGCTTTAAAGCCTCTTGACTAGGTCTGGAACCCTGATTTCAATTACCCGGGTATCCGACAGGTATACCCGGACGGATCCTACCCGTTTGACGGGTAGGGTGAGAGCTTATTACCCGCGGGTATTCGGAGCCTGCGGGTAATTTCGCCGTCGAGAAGCGGGTACCCGGGTACCCGCGGGTTTTCGGGTACCCGCGGGTTCTCGAGTACCTGCGGGTAATCGGTATTCATGGTTCATTAAGCCTGGCCAATATATTTAGGAAACCCTTTCAAAACACTAACTCACACATGCCAACCACACAAACCATCAACTAGCTACATTCAACGCTGAAGGGGACGCGCACGGCACTCGGCAGTATCGTCACGCGGCACCAGCTGGGCACAATGAGCCAGGAGGAGAGCGATCCTGGTGCGGTCTCTCGGGAGACTGAATTGCTGGCGGGGGGCGATCTTGTGAGAATCCCGCCGAAAATTTAAAGGCGCCTGTGCAAAGCGCCCTAGAAAACGATGCAGACAGCAGCAGCAACGACAGCGAAGACTCTGCAGGCCCTGGCTTTGACAGCAGCAGCAGCAGCAGCAGCGGAGAATCAGAGAAAGAAGGCGATGGCTTCGTCGAAGAGGTATCAGCGCCCGCGAGAAATCCAAAGGTCAATACGTTGGTTCGGGTGCTGCGGGCGCAGCTACTGCCAATGCGCCGGCCCAAGCCCAAGGAGTCGTTCCCGCGCGCAAGAAAGCAAGGGTTGCTGCTGGTCTGGCAAACAGCAGTGGCAAGCAGGTCGCGGGGGGAGCCTCCCCGGGATCCAGCAAGAAGACGCTCGTGTGAGGGTGATACCTACTGAGCTATAGGGGTAAAATGTCGATCGATTACCTACCCAGCCCAGGGTAATCCTTACAACACTCTCCTCCCCTCTGAACGGCGGGATCTTTGGGGCGTCGGAATCGTATACGTCTGTACGCTTACCTCCCCGCTTCGTTTCATTTTTTTTTTAGGCACGCGCAAGCGTTTCTGTAAAAAAAAAGTTCGAAGTGAGGTTCGAACCCTTGACCTGGACGACGTCAAAAGTGAAAAGGGGAGCTGAGATAAAAGCTGGTAAGGGCACAGGAATGTCGGTGCTGGGTAGAGCACGCTGCTTGTTGTTCAAGAACTTCTCCTCAAGTGAGTTGAGAGAAGGGGAGAGAACTCGAGTGAGCGATAGTGGGCTTCGTCAGGAACACAACTCAGCCCAGACGTCGACCAAAACCAACCTGTATGCAGATGCAGTCTATCGGGACGTTGTCATACAGAATATTCCCAACTACAACAGAATGTTCTCTACCGGACGTTGTCATACAGAAGGTCCCCAGACTTATAACATAATGTTCTGCGGGCAAAGGGGATGTCTGAACTGCTCCACTGAGTATTCCCTAAGAGCTATGTATAACTATATAATATTCGTCTGCAGATATATTCCTACGTGTCTACATACAACCGTATCATATTCCTCTACAGGTATGTCTGGTATCTGCAAAGAGCTACCAGGTATGTGCAACCATACAACGAACCGCATACGGGTATACGCGTTCCTATGCAATGGATGTGCTACTCCATCACATTAGCCCACCCTGAATAGTCGTCTAGCTCACGAAGGAGAGGAAGATACCGGCATACGACGAAGCAACACGAAGGAGAGGAAGATACCAGCATACGGACGGCGGGGCGGGGAAAGGAAACAAAGGGAGACACAAGGCAAAAAAGAATAGAACATCGTACTCCAGACGGTGATAGTAACATGGGTGCCCGTCTGACCTAGAAAATCGATTCGGGAGCCTAGCCACACCCTTTGCCGTCTCCTTCCTACTCTCGTCAGTAGTGGTGCCAAGTGTCAGTACTGCCGCCGTCACGCCCCTCCCCCCATTGAACAACTCAACAAGAAACAAACAAAACCTGCTCGACTTCAAGAGCTAGTCGAACCGATACCTAGCCATCCGATCTATCATTTCTTCTCTGCATTCGTCGACAGCGGTATCGGTACGGCTGCCCCCCCCCCCCCCCCCCCACTCCTTGTCGCTGCTCTTGGCTCCTTCAGCTGCATGGCGCAACCGGTTTCTCTGCACCTCGTCCCTGTGCTACCTTGCCATGAAACAGTCCGCCGCTTCGACGACCCCCCCGGTACCACTTGCCGCTCTTCTCAGTCGCCCTCGGCCATAACACCGTCTCTACTCTGAACAGCAAAGGGGATAACTTTCCGTGGACCCCTCGGTGGCTTGAAAAACCCTGAGATCGTCTGCTAGACATTGGGCCAAGTTATTTTCTGGTCGGCCTGGTCCTGGGTTTTTCCCACCAGCCATCGTCCCAAACATCTCCCGGCGGGTCAGCCGCTCATTGGTCGTCCGCTGTACGCCCCCCGCAAAGAGGAGGCGTCTTTTGCGGATGGACGTCTCGACGCTCTCGCAGTATGCCTGTTTGAGGGCCTTGGCGTACGATGTACGTTCCAATAAAAAAGACGGGGAAGTAGTACCAGGGGGTCCTTGAAGCAGCCGAACGGTTCATGGTGAGGTGGCACGAGGATGAGGCACAACTGATTAGGCAGCGCCACGCATCCGCCGTGGGAGGTACCCACGAGAAGGGGGGGAGGGGGGGCAACAGAAGGAGTGGAAGGAAACCCGACCAAGGGAAAGCGGGGAGGGGGGGCAACACGAGGAGTGGAAGGAAACCCGACCAAGGGAAAGCGGGGAGGGGGGGCAACAGGAGGAGGAGTAGAAGGGAAACCGCGGTGGACGAAAGTAGGAAGGAGACGCCAGACAGGGTAGCAAGGTAGCAGGCCGACTAGGAGGTAGATCATGTCTATTCTACTCGTGTCGCCAACTGCTATAGCTGGTTTGAACGTGGTTTTCCTTTGTCTTTTTTTATTTTTGCGCTTTGATCCTCCATGATTTTCACTTTATTTAATCCTTTTATCTTCCTTTATTCTTGTCCTTACGAAAGGAGCCGTGAGGCGTGGGTGGATGACGAGCCTGCTTGCTTTTCTTGTATTGTCTGACGTTTCCCCTCCTGGGGTGGGGCATAGTTGACGGACGCAGGACGGGGACGAAAGGCAGAGTAGCAAGGTCCCAGACCTACCAGTGGGAGAACCTGGATATGCTATTCGTACCACAAACTGCTTCGGCTACCTGAAGGGTGCTTTGTGCTCCGGTTTGCTTGTTATTTCTCTTGGTCCGTAGTCTCAATCTGTTCATGTGTAGTGGTGCTGTTTCTTTAGCTCGTTATTTTTATGTGTCTGCCACATTCCCTGATGGGAGGCACGACATATTAAATACATATATATACTTCTTCCTTTCTTCCCTTTCGATTTGTTTTCAGTGTTTTTATTTTTGTTCTTTCGTTTCTTATGTTTGTTCTCTTTCATAGAATGTGTATGTCGTGCCTGTCGTATCCAGTATGATGACATGGTATTACATTGTATCTCTGTGGCGTAGTTTGGTGACCACAGAACTTGTATCTCCAGGATTGAAAAATCGGCACGGACAGTGTGGTTGTGCAGGATGCTGGATGTCGACGGGTAGAAAGAACGGTTTAATGTGAAGAACACACACACAAAACACGGTGTGTGTGCTACTCCATCGCACAGGCGCAAAAAAAAAACCCCGTGATTTTCCGCGGCCAAAAACACCGCTGGAAAAATCGTGACTTTTCATGGCCAAAAGCACCGCTGGTGGCGTGTGCTTTGTACTTGGCTTCAGTACGAGTATGTAACTGTTTTTGGCTCAAATGGAATAGATGTATGTACCTGATTTTGGCTTTTGCCCTAATTATAATAATACTGTTCCCCGTACAAAACACGTTCTATTCCACAATAAGTGCAGGATAAACCAGAATTTCGTGCTATTTCTTGATTGAACTGTCAAAATGCTTAGATTGGGCGGTGTCGACTTGACGCTTTTGATTCCCTGCTCGAGGTCATTTTTTTTGCGACGATAAGTTTGGCCACTCGCTCTTCTTGTACTTTCGTAATTTTGCTTTGGTTCGCTGCAGATGATTCTCTATCTTCTCCGGTGGCTGCGTTCGAGAGTGCGAGAGCCGCCATCCTTCCGCTGCACCGCGCGATGCGACTAGTGCAGCCGCTGTTGGTCCGCGCGACGAAGAAGATGTTCGTGCTCTCCGGGCCCTTCTGTTTTGCCGCCTGACGGCAGTGATGTGAAAACGAGCGTCCGTGGCGCTGCTGTTTTTCTACAGCATCACCAGTCGTTCCTCCGATAGTTTGTACAGCACTCACAGCTCGCACCAACAGAGATACTTCAGACGCACTGCTGTCCTTTCACCCACGCTTTCTTGCGCTGCTTCGACTCCGCAGCACGCTGCAAGCTCGAACACAGCGACAAGAACGCTAGCCTCAGAACAGGACCCCGGGCATCCGGTTCCATTCTTGGTGCGGCCTGGTGGTAATCGGCCGAGCCTTCTCTCGAGTATGACGTCCGAAATGCTAAACTGTCCACTGCTTTTTATAGTAATCGACTCAGCCTCTTGTTGATGCCCAATGCCCAACATGCTCCACCGTCTACTTCTTACATATATGTATACAAACTGTAGTATACATATCGATAGTTAGCTCGGTGCAACTATCGATGTTGGTCGACGTAGAACGCATGGGTAGTCGGCCCTCGCATTTCCCTCTCCCTCTGCTTTTGGCACCTGCGCCGAGTGTTGATATTCTATTATTGTAGCAGTCGCCGCGCTTGGCCCTGGCACCCGCGCACATTTTTTTGTCGCACCAGAGGTGCAACAAGATTTCGCCAGCTACCAGTGATGCACTGACTAATGTTTCTAGGACCCCAGGTCCAACGAAAAGTGCTGTTCTATTGTACTGTGCGTACAGCAGTATGTATTTGCTCGGTTGGACCTGACAGCGATGTTTCTGTTGCGCCTGGCAGCGAAGACCTTACAGCAACAGAGGTTCTGAACATCAGATTTTGATGTGCAACTGTATTTCAGTAGTATCAGTCATACAGCAGTGATTATTTTTATGTCACTTCTGATAGCGAAAAAAATGCTGCAGCAGCAGAGCTTTCGGACCTTCTTCCTTCACCCCCGTATAGTGATTTTAATATTGCATTGAGCACCGAGTTTTAGTCGCGCCCGGCGGTCGAAGCTAGCTCACTAATGTCTCTGGCTTTTCGTTCGTGCCTAGCGCCTGGCAAGGACCCTACTTCCCAATAGCTAAGGACAGCGAGAATGTTTGACTCGATGCTGGCTCTACCTACGAGTTTTATGTTTTTCGATTTTCGCGTTTGGGACTTTTGCCAGCATTCAGCGAGCACGGCGGTGTTTTTCGCCTCCAGCTGCAACATGCGCATTCTGTTACCCTAGGTTATGCCCGTGCCGTTTCATCGGGTTTTGTTTGCGCATCCTTGCCCGACATGAAGCACGATAATTTTGGGTGTTCCAGTTTGCCGACCATTACATTTCCACCCGTAGAAGTGCCGACGTCATCCATTGGTACGACAGATTTTTCAACTGTCGTCGGTTGCAATTCGGCGCTCGGTGACTTCCCAAGGGTTATCTGGTCGGTTCCACATGGACGTATTTTACCCCTCTTCAAGCTGCGGGGCCGGCCCCTTCGGCTGTCGTTCAAGTATCCTCTGCTCACAGTCCATTAACGACCCCGGTACTTGCGTGCGAATCCCCCGAGTTTGGCATATCCACTCTCGACGCGCCAACAACTGTGTGCAATTAGAAGCTATCTCGCCCAACAAGGCTTGATGATTCTCTTCTGCGGCCATCCACTCCTTGCGATTCTGATATACCTCGCCCAACAGGGCTTCGTAATTCTCTTCTGCGGTCATCTACTGTTTGCTATTTGAGTGCACCTCGTCCACCAGGGATTTGGTGATTCTCTTCTGCGGCCATCCACTGCGTGCTACCTGAATCCATTTCGCCCAACAGGGCTTGGTGATTCTCTTCTGCGGCCATCCACTACTTGCGATTTGAATTTACCTCCTCGGCGATTCTCTTCTGCGGCCATCTATTGCTTGCGATTTGAATAAACCCCCTCTCATGGATTTTCCTTCCTGCGGTGGAATCCGTCACTTTTCGCATTTTCGAGAGATACATCAATTCACTAAATACTGCTTGCGAATTGGCATCGCGTCCTCCCGCAGGGCGCGATGATTATTTTCTGCGGCCATTCGGGTCATCTGTTATACACTGAGTATTCTTCGCGTGATTCACGTCTCTTCGTGGTGTGTCCTATATATTTTTCGGGCACTACAGAATTTTCTATTGAGCACGCCTTTATTTTTTTTTTGCGAGCCACAGATTCATCTTATACGCGTACCGAATGTTCATTGGACGAAGTAAAATCATCTACTGCGAATTTTGGATATCTCTCGCGTATTGTGGATTCATCCATTGCGCACCCCGTTTTTTCTGTGGATGATGATTCACCACATAGATTGATGGATAAATTGTTTTTCTTGCGATGCGGCTTCTTCTATAGCGCGCGGAACTGCATGTACGAGGTCCACCGAGGTCTTCTTTCGACTCGCACATTATTGTCTGATGTAGCGGCCACTGCACTTCCTCCTCACGCGGAACTTCGTGGCGGGGACAGAAGTCGCGCCGAGTCGCAAGAGACCTTACCAGTACACCATCTCCTTCGGCAACAGCGGAGGACTTCCTCCTCGCGAGGAACTTCGTCCCGGGGATAGAAGCCGCGCCGAGTCTACAAGAGACCCTACAAGTACGTCATCTCCTTCGGCAACAGCGCAGGACCCCTCTGCCCTACCAGAAATTTCCATAATCTTTCGGAACTTGATTTTGGCTTCGAACTGGGCCAGGCCGGGTCCTACATTTCGAAGCGCGTTCATCGAAAACGATAAATCCACCCACCAGCTGGCCTGACGCCGAAGACGATCAACGGCTGGAGGAGAAACGAGCCGCCAAGTTTCGGGAGCAAATTCTTTCCGCCGCCCCACCCCGCCGCTACGACAACAACCGTCGTAACAACAACGGCTGCAATCCTGGCCATCCTCACCATGATGCCTCATAGCATCAACACGGCAACGCAGCAGGCGCTCAAGGAGGTGGATAGCTGGCCAGCTCGCTCACGATATTCCCAGCCTCAGCAAGGCGCCCCCCCCCAGTGCCTCCCTCCGGTGCTCAAGCACTAGTTATGCGCTACGGTTCCGCACCGTACATCAACCCCAACGAACGCCAGTCGGGGACTTTCTGCACCAACTACCCACCGACGGTACGTTTGACCTTCCACGGCGCAGGTGTTGCCCCTTAACCGCGAGAACTAGGCATGCGCACCGCCCCTGGTCCCCGCGAAGACTGTCCCATGATTGAGACCGAAGGTTCCACGCATTTTTCATCGCCGGCACCAGGTATGCGCACAGCACCTGGTCCCCGCAAAGACGCCCCCCTGGTTGAGACCGTAGGTTTTACATGTTCTTCACCGCCGGCACCAGGTACGAGTATCGCTCCTGGTCCCCGCGAAGACGGCCGCTCTTCTGAAGCCATAGGTTATTCACCACAGGCACCAGGTATGCTTGTCGCTCCTGGTCCTCGCGAAGACGGCCGCATGGTTGGAGCCGTAGCCTCTCCGCCGCGAGCACCGGGAGTGCTAAACACTCTTGGTCTCCACGTAGACGGCATTAGTCGTACCTTTCCGCGAGCGTCTTCCCCGGCCTCATATCTTGATGCACCCACCACGTCCAGGAGTGACCCCAAGGATGTGAGGGTCGCCGTGAGGTATGGGTACGGTAACACAGGACCCTCGGGATCGACACGAGCGCTCCGCTCGAGGTCCTCACGCAAGACCGGTCGAAATCTCCCGCTGCGCACAATTAACGAAGACGGTCGGAGATTTTTCGGCTCCGATTTTCGTCCTGACCGAAGCGTAGCGGGGGATTCTTTTTCGGTCCACGGCGTCTCGCCGGAGGCCGTTGAGCCGGTGGAGAACGAAGGTCCCCCACTGGGCGACTCGTGTCCTCCACAGCAGCTACGCCCTTGGCGCCAAAGTGCGCCCCTCCTTACCCAGACGAGTCGCGGCGAGGTGATCCGAAACAGCAGACCCGCGTGCCGTCCGGGCAGTGCTGAAAACTCCATTTTATGTGGACGCACGTAAAATTCTCCTTGCCTATTTGGTGGATATCTCGTCCCGGCATTGTAGGGATGCGAGGGTCTATGGTCATACGACTACGGCCACGCATGAGATCGAGTACATCTCTCCTATCGAGTACCCCCCCCCCCCCCCCCCCCCCCAGTCAAGGTCGACCGGTCCGGAGCCCCCTGCCCTCCCGTGATATCTCGAGAATCGCAGACGCAACCGGTCCAAGGTAGTGCGCCTCCTGCCTCGGCCCCGATGAGGGCCCGGCGAGGCTAGAAGCAGACTGGAACTAGTCTCCAGAGAGAGAGAGACCCCCCGAACTGTTTTTCCGGGGACGTGTATGACACACCTCCCGCGTTTGCTCACGCGACGATGGATATCGCCGCGTTCGATGCTACCCAAGAGTATTGCACGCACAACATCGTGTTTCTCTGGCAGCCCCCCCTCTTTGCTTTTCGCAATGGACGCTTTCCCGCTTCACGGTTGAAGGCATCTCTGACTCCTGCGGCGAACAGTTCTTCGTTGCGGAAATGAACCACATCTTTAGGAACTACCAGACTCTACAACACATCATGCGTGTGCCAGACTCTCGCCTGCACAAGCAATATGGACGAGAAGCCCGTATTTTCGACATCGCCGTGTGGACACGCGAGCGAGAAAATATCGTGCTTGTCGATTCTTGTGCCAAGTTCGCTCAAAACTCAGCCATGCCAATCTATCTCTTGGACTCTCGCAGAAGCTAACCCTTACGACCTCCTATGGGGCATCGAATAGAGAGCCAACAATACTTCCGCACGCCACCCGCCCCTGTGGCGCCGCTTAATATTTTGAGCAAGGCTCTGCAAACCGTGCGACGTCTCTTCCGCCACTGCGCGCCGTCACCGACGCGCCACCAACTCTGGTCTCCTCAGGGCACCTCACCTTCTAGTAGAGACTGCATGCTCGAAATTGACACTCCGACGCGACAGCAGCTGTGTCCAAGTGACACGTCAGCAGCCACCTCCCTGTCGGGATATCCCGACTCTCCTTCAAACGTGCCATTGGACCACGGCGGTGATGTTCTCGCAGTAATGCCCGCCGCCCACTCCGGTCAGCACCCCCCCCCCTGCTCGCCGAGCAAGGGCCCTGTCTTGCTGCTGGTGTAGTAACCATGGGCGATTCTTCCTTCACCACCAACCAAGCTCAGGCTTCCGCTCTCCCCACACGATTTCCGCGATTTTCGCCAACACAGGCCCCGAACGAGGATTGACGACCTCGACGTTTCATCCGGAGAATTCGTTGCCCGTGCTCCCCTTTTCGTCACTTCGCGAGATCCCAACTAGGTTCCTCCTGCCAACTCATGTGCCAGCGAGTTTCTCGCCGTTTCCGTGTTTGCGGTCCCTGTTGCATCTCGACCAGCTTCAACCGAAGGCACGGACCTCGGCGGACCCGCCACTTCCTCTGAGCCTTCCCCACCACCGACCGACGGCAACGCACCGAACTCTAGACCGGTAGCTGTCCCCGTCTCATCCACGGTCGCCCTTGACTAAGCAGCAACGGAAACCCTCCCTCCTGCTCTCCCTGTCCATCATGACTCAGCCGAGCAACGGAATAAGGTCCTCAGGAGCCCTCTGCTATGTCGCATTCAGCCTCGCGTGTCGCTTGGATCAGTCGTGATCAAGTGCCGGTTGTGCCCGCGGCTCCGCCATTGCTGCCTTAATCTTCACAGACACCTCTGCCGTCCCTTCCCCCGTCGGGGCTCATTTCGTCTCGGACCCGACCCGCCGTCACCAAGCTGCCGCTGCTGGCAAGCCTGCAGCGGCCGTGGACTATGGGATCGCTCGTTCGCATCCTACCCCACCCACCGTTCCACGACCAGCCCCCCACGCGCAAGCCGCGCCCGCCTCGGACCACTTCGCCTTCAGACGTTTCTCGCCGACCCTTCATCGATCCTGTTCCGACTGTGCTGATTCCACCAACTACCGACGCGGTCACACCTTCTCTGTCCTTGCTTGGTGCACTCCCTCCAGATGTTACTCGGCGTGTCAGAACTCCAGCCGCACTTCCCAGATACCGTCACCGGCAGATATCGAGTTTATCGAATCTGTCGAGCGATACTCGCACTCCGATTGAGCATGTGCACAACGCGTTGAACCGGTCTATGATGCCGCCATTCGGTATCTTCTTCTTGGCAGTCCCTCGGTCCTCCCCGACAACTTCCTCCTTCACCTGGAGCCTCAAAAACGCTTCCCGTTGTCCGAAGTGCGCTCTTTAGCCGATAAAGGAGGTCTTTACACAGACGACGACGGCATCCTCCTCTTGCTCGCGCGGAAGTTAACGCTCCCCGCTCCGGCTAGTCCCGACCAGCCTGGCGGACGTGCCGCCCGCCTCTTAAACGACGAACCTACGCGAATCTACGTCCCGCTGCATATGCGTCCGAACATTTTGCAAGCGTGCCATCCTAACGCCTCCTGCCATCTCGGCGTCGCTCGAACGCTCTCTATGCTCGAAAACTTTCATTGGTGGATCGGCATGGGCATCTGCACGCGGTGATGGCTTCGTCGTTGTCTACAATGGCAGGTGCGAAAGTCTTCCAGACAAACGGTACTTTAGACGGTACGCTGCCCGCTGCAAACCTTGCACCAACCCACACGACACAGCCGCCCTTCCTGATACCTTCCCGCTGGACTGACGCAATATGTCCTCAACAACCACACCACCCCCCCCCCCCCCCCCCCACGTCATTGCCGACGACGTTTCCATGCCCGTCGAGCGTTTGAAGGTCGACAAGATTTCCAGCTATCGGTCCGTACGAGGCTGGGGCGGAGTGATCGCCGTTCTCTACGAAACACACTGGGAAGGCCTCCTGCGGCCGTCTTGGAAACGTGAATCGGATCTCCTTCACTCTCACCAACAAATCCTCAACTACTGAGCCGGCGCGCCCCTGCAACTTCGGCAGGCGAACAGTTCGTACCGTCGTATGTGGGTGGGTGTCGCTCAACGCGAGCTCGCCTGCGACAAGGGTGCCCGTTTTTTACCTCCTGGATACAGCTACGTCGACCAGAAAGCGTGGACTCACCGGTTCAGAAGCACCGTCCTGCCTATCGGCGCCAACTTCTGGTACAAGGGTCAAGAGCAACTTTGGTGCCTCGGAATTTTTTCCGCAGACATTTCAATTCCTGGACAGTACGTAGTTCGCTTCTTGGACGACTCCGGACAGGTCAAAGCTCGCGCTATCCTCCGCTCGATATACTACGGCTGTTGGAGCCGTTTGCGGCTCGTGTCGTCTGCATGTGCACCAAGGAAGCCCCCTCATGCGTGGTAATATGCGTAACGTCGACGAGTCCCGCGGAGCCGAACTAACTGGCTTTGCCGACTTGAATGCGTCCCCATAGCCAATCTTAGCTTTCGCATGCGTTTCTTGTGTAGTCACCGGGGCTGGGGATAGATTTTCTAGTCGTCTCACGCCTGCTCTCACGGCAACCGGCTGCTGTGTTCATTCACCGTTTGGGCATACGGCTTGGTTAAACTCCCGCCTTCTTGCCCATCGGTCACGCGTCTCCTGCGTTCATATCTACGATTGTCCTCGCCCCCTCTCCGAGAGCGGCGGAAACGTTCGTTGGCTTAATGCTTCCTTCTTGCGGCCTGTCTCGATTTTTTAGGACCAACGTTACCAGTAGTGTTATTTTTTTTCTTATATACCTTCGCCTTTCTCTGTCTTTCCAGAGACCGTGTTCGTGAGCCCTTTATACGCATCTTACGGATTGCCCTAGGCTTGGGTCTGACCACATTTGCCGTTCCTGCGTTCCTCCTCCGCCTTCTTAGTATCCCCAAGTAGGTCGAGGTAGATATATTTCGTTCTTCAGCCGCAGTTTGCATTCCACCCTCTCCCACGCGATATTTTATAGGCCGTGACGATGTCTGTTCGTTGTAGGTTTTGTGCTTTAGCGCGCTCAGTTTCGGTGAAATCTCGCCCGCGTTTGTTCCGCCCTTTCTCTCTTAGATCGGGTCTTGACTGTCTTGGGTTTTCTCAAGCCGTAATATCCTCAATTCCGACCCTGTTCTCACTCTTTGGTGGGCTGCGTCGCGCCATTACGTGTTCCGATACGTCCCCCTCCCCCTTTGGTTTCCATTTTTTATCTCATTTCTTCGAAGTGTCCCGTGCCTTCGCAGTGGGTAGGGTATTTGGGAATATTTCTCCTTCGTGTTTTTCTCTCAGGTACTTTCAGCTAACTAATGTTAAATTGCTCGACTAGTCATATCTCATGTCGCTCCTGGTTGCGCGAGCGACACCGCTTCCTCGAGTACTGTTCCTCGATTCGATGTCCGGGTAGTTCTAGCTCGTTTAGCCTATTTTCGCATACCCGTATTTTCGGACTTATTGTTGTCTGATTCGCTGTGTACACATGTAGTCGGCTTCTGCCTTGCAAGCTAGAGGTGTGGGAGTGGGTTGTGAAGCGCTACATCTTCGATCAGTTAGAGGTGTGGGAGTGGGTTGTGAAGCGCTACATCTTCGATCCATTCTTCGAATTCTCTGGATGGACTTGGTTCCTACCCGGGTTTTCTATGAATCTGCATATACGGCGCTTCAGGGTGGGTTTGTTTCATGATTATCCCCTCTCCCCTGTTGCGGCGTTATGATTTGTAGCAAGTGTCCCCTCATCATACCTGGCAGACATTTTCGCCTGCCTGGCTGATGCATGCTTCGCCCCTTCGTTCAGCAGACATCCGGCGAGCAAGCAATCAACTAATACAAGAATGATAACGTTCAAGCGCCTTGTGTGAGTGACCAGAGCAGAGCCAGAAGCTACCTGCATAGCAGTAGTCGGTCCTTAGGTCCATACTGCCTTTGCACTTAACAGAACCATGTTCTATACTTATTCCTAGATAAAACAGATTACCATACTATTTCCTATATGCAGCATGTTCTATACTAAATGCTATGAAAACCAGAATACCGCATCGTTTCCTGTATGAACCATGTTCTTATACTAAATGCTACCAGTAAAACGTACGGTATAACAGGTAAATGTTACGGTATTGCATTGAATGACGTGGAAAGGCCGATAATTACCCGGGTACAGGTATTGGGGTCCTGTTCGTATTACTTGGGAAGAGCCATCAGCCTTTCAGTCTTTCATCGAGCGGAGGGGAGATGAAGTGTTCTTCTATCTCTAAGAAATCGACACACGTGAGTAACAACGAGGATTTGCTCAACAGGCAAACTTGGCAAGGGATACTCTATGTCCCACCCAGCATTAAGCCTAACAAGTGACGCGCAGGGGTCGCGGGTCACCAGAGTTTGCCCCGGGACCACCTCGCCCACTGTGACTTGGCGACCAACCGCCGGCAGGATACGAGATCTCCCGCGAACACCACGCCGTCCCACTCCACCCTCTCCACTGCACTGCGTCCGGTTCCCCAATTGGTCGTTGGCGGCTGGGCGTGGGTGTACAATACGGCCGCTAGCACCCACCAGGACGCGAAGACTGAAACGGACGCCTAGGCTCTCAAGGCTAAGCTCTCGCTCAACTGGACGCGCCCCTACAAGGTCATCGCAGTTGGCCCCTGTTCCTCCACGGACACCCGGTACCGCTGCCCTCTCGAGGCTAAGCTCCTGTATTTGTATCTAACTTCCGACATGGCCGGCGCGGATGCTCACCGGTGCGTGTCAGCACAATGCTGCAAGCCCTGTGCCAACCTCCACGACCGTGGCGACATGCCGAAGCATTTGCCAGCGGGGGTGACGCAATATGTACTCAACAACTTCTCTAAGAAATCCTCTTCAGCGACTCGATGTGCAGAAGATCACCGGACACCAACCGGTCCGCGGTCGTGGGGTCATCGCGGTGATGTACGAAACGTATCGGACGGGACTCTCCAGGCCGGCCTGGGAACAGGAAATGGACCTCCAGCTCTATCGCCACGATATTTCGGCTCTACTGGGCGGGCACCCAGAACCAGCACCCCCAGATCAACCACCCGTACCGCCGGATGCGAATGGCGCTGCACAGCGAGAACTTTCTCGGAGAGATGGCGAGCGTTTCCTGTCGCCCGGCGATGGTTGCGTACCGCACGGCGATTGGTTTCGCCGCTACAGCGCCACGGTGCATCCCAACGAGCTCACTTGTTGCACAAAAGGTCGACGACGGTTTATGGTGGCCGCGGAAAATCAGTACGAGTACGACTAGGGTTGGAGTATGTTTGGTTCCATTTTTGGATGACCCGGGGCCGATCAAGCTTCTTGTTTCTCCGGCGAGCTACGCGACTTCGATGGGAGCTGTACGAGGCTCTTGGTGCCTGCAAGCTCACTTAGCGACGTCCTACGTAGAGCGTTTGAACGGGGATCCAGCGTAGCGTAGACAAAGGAATTTCGAGGCGCAGCTGTGGATAGCTGGTTTTTGCATCACCGCTGTGCTCGATATTTTTCCGTTTTTCTGGGTTTTGGGATCGAGGGTTTTCTGGCAGGTTTTCCTTTGACGCTTTCTGAGCTTTTGGGTACAGTTTGGGGTGGTTCTGGCGTACTTCGTCCTCCCCCCCCCCCCCCCGCTCAGTGCCGGGGCTGGTCTAGGTAATTGGGCCACTCATTTGTAGCGCAGGACCGTAGGTCTTTCTGTTTTTTCTTTTCTTCATGCCGACCCCCTCGCTCGGAACCGGAGGCGATCTGGGTAACTTGGCTACCCTTACTTACTGTGGCACAGGACAGTGCGACGTTTGTGTTTGCTTTCTCGGCGACCCAATTTCGCCTCGGCCTCCCTCGCTAGGATGGCGGCGCTAGTTCGTTTTTTTCGCATTTGGGTTGACACATACTCGCCCCGCCCCCCCCCCCCTGCTGGGAAAATGGCGATGATTTTCGTTGACGTTTTTTCATGTCCCTTACGGGTAGGCCTCCTTTATTTCCCCTTTTCTAGGCGTTTTTTTTCTCGGCTTCGTCGCCTCGCTGTTCGGGAGTGGGTTTTGAGGGGCTGCATCTAATTTCTGACTCATGTCCTAGATCGTGCAACCAGGTTTTCACCACTTTTCCACCTTTCTGCATATTATCATCGCTCATCAGAGTGGGCTAGTGATATATGGCATTGCCTTGAATAACCTTGAAAGACTTGTAACCACCTGAGTGCAGGTATTGGGAACGTATTTTGCATTGGTTAGAAGGCGTACCTTAGATGGGAATCCAGGGGGGCACAGGTCGAGCATTGCATTCAGTCTTCTTTGTGGCCGGAGTGCGGACTAAACTGTCCTTATCTCTACAAAGGCAACCGACAAAGGTGAGTACCCGAGAACTGCTGTTCAATACTGGTAGGCATGGCAAGGGATACTATATATCCCACCCCAGCGCTGATCCTTACACGATCCGATGTACAACGAGCTATTCTTCTATGTATGCATACAATTACATGGTTCTGGTTTCATTGGTAGACACCGGTACCTGGCGAGTATCTCGTACCAGGTACGAAGCTGTGCAGTACTCGTAGAGTTCAACCAACGGGTGCAATTTATCTTCGATGCACGAGGTTAAATTTAAATCCCCAAAATGTTGCTTGTGAAGAGCCAAATCTCGTCATACCTCTTGACTTATAGTCAGTGTTTTGAACCTACGCCATCATACATACCTGGAATACACCCTCTCCTAGCTGTCCTGAATCTCCATGTACTGCATACGTAGTCCATTTCCTTCTCTTCTTGTGCTCGGCGTGCGGTTGTTGCTGCCGGCCTGTTTGCTGAGCACTGCACAGCCGAGCTTTGTACGAGGTCAGCTCGGTTTGTACGAGGTCAGCTCGGTGCTCGCGGTCGCACGCCGACAAGATTGAAAAATCCGGGCTGCTGGCGTGCCCGAGGGGAACATGCCTCCACATCTTCTAGCGCTCGTCAACGACCACGTACACGGTAAACCGTACCTGGCAGTACTGCTGCTGCAGTGCTAATAGGGCAGCGGAACTGCTGAGCGTGGGATGCATCTCCCTGGAGTGAGCTGGGCACCGGCCACCCTGTGCATCTACGCCTTGGTGCAGTCATCTCGGCCTGCCACATCTCTCCTTCTGCCCGCCGGAGTGCTATGGACGCTGCCAACTTCTTGCTTGAAACTGTCTCGCAGCAGCAGCTCATTGTTGGGTCGACCCTCTGCTCGAGATTCTCGTCACCCAGCAGCACCCAGTGTCGATCACGGACTGGAGCAGCCAAAGCGCCGTCGCTTGCAACCCGAGTGGATTTCTCGAGTCGGCCTTCTTAGGGGCGGAGCTGACGCCAGCGTTGGTGTCGTGTCGGACGGAAGCACAGAAAATAGGTCAAGCCTCGAGGATACGATAGGTCTCGACGTTGGGGTTGACTCGTCAGCTGGAAGCGAGGAAGCTGCGGAAAAGAAGAGGTCGAAGCGATGGCTGCTCAAAGCCACGGAGCATGACAGGTCAGAGAGATAGGGAGGGCCCTCATGCTCGTGTACGTGGCGCTTGGTCGGTTGGCTTCGTTAGCAGTCTCTGGCAGTGGTTGCTACCCACCGTTGGTGTCGGCAAGCGTTGTGATGTGTCCATCGCTCGTGATGGCTGCGCGTGCATGTTCTGGTTGTGCTTCGTTCTCTGTTGTACTCTCGTTGTATATCCGTACGTACTGCTGTATCTACCAGTATGATTTGAAGGATGCACCTGGTATGGTACACGACCCTTTGGGGCTTTCGGGCGTAGGGCCAGGGCTATCGAAGTCCACGCCATGCTCGTACTCGTAGGTATTACCAGGTATGCGTTAGCTAGACTCGCACGAAAACGGCACTAAACTGGTGCACATCGGGTCGGATAGCGGCACGCATCAGCAGTGTCGCCTTGACGGGCAATTTAAAAAGCGGTACGCACCATACACGTACAGTACGCATACCAGAATATCACACTTGTACGTAGACAAGGGCATTCCGGAAATTATCGGGAGGTTGAACGACCGGGACTGGGGCGAAAAAAACGGCTGGAAACGGCGCAACCCTGCATATAGCGAGTTCAATATTGCGGGGTTACCTGCCCTGCCCTGGGCACAGGGGGAACTTTGGCGAGTGGGGGTGGCGGTGAAGCAAGTGCCCCCGCGGGTAGCAGGCCAGCCGCGTGATCTGGTCCAGGACAGGCGCCGACGCACACAGGTGCTGCCCACAGCGGGAGAAAGCTTTAAAAAAAAAAAATCGAGACGTGGGCCACGTCCTGCGTGGCTTTCCACACGACGAAGCGCGGTTTCAAGAGCGACGGAATCTTTGCAATCGTTACTGGCAGAGGGTCGTGGGTCACGATTCCTGCTCCCGGGCGTTCCATTTATAGAAGGCGCGTACGAAGAAGCTGGGATTGACGTCGGCGTCGGCGCAGATGACCACCAACCTCCAGGCCCATTTGCGGGCGGCGAGTATTGGGGATAAGCGATACATGATGCACTCTTTTTGGGTAGGAAGGGCGGCGAGCCAGAACATAGTCGGTGTTACATCGACGGAGAGATGGTAATCACTCTCGTCGTCGGCAACCGTACAACATCGCGAACATATATAGAGAGAGAGGCGGGATATTTGGAACGTAACGGTACCGTATATAATGCGGCCGGACGTTGTCCTACCCGCTTCGTTTCCATTCCCGGGGAACCAGATATGAGACATGCTTTTAGGGACGCACACGCGAGCGTTTCTATTGAAAAAAAAGTTGGAAGTGAGATTCGACCCCGAGTCCTCGACGACGTGAAATGTGACCTAAACAAGACAGCCGCATATCGGCACGTCATAAGGGCCGTTGTTATCTGAGGATTTTTTTTTCTCGTACTTTCCACATACCAGGTGTGATGTGTTTGCGCTATTTTTTATATTTCCATAATCTCCAATTTTTTTTGGCAAGTATTAGAATGCGAACCGTTCCCTGATATTTTTCCCTGTCAAAATTCCAAGTTTTGTAAATATTTCCTGTTTTTCTTGGGAAAATAACCTGGAAAATATGAAGAAAACAAAAGGTCCTTCGATAACAACGGCGTTAAGTCCCAGCGAGCAACAACACAACAACATACTGCAACAACTTGATACATACAGCTGGCACGTTGCCTACTGAAGATTGCGGCTTCAGCACTCAATACGACGTTACGATGGTTGAGGGTTTCAACCACTGGCCAGACACAGTACGAGTCACGGCAGTGCGGAGTGCAGGTGCGTCGGTGTGTGTCGCGCCGGGCACAATGAGTAAGCGGCGGCGGGACCAAGGACCTCGAGGTGACCGATACCCGAAGGACCTCGACGCTCTCACCCGCATGTCGAAGGACCACGACGTGCTGCGTACTGATAAACGGAGGTACCTTAGTCATTAGTGTTGGATAATCGATGTGATCTCGATATACGAGAAATATTATCCATACTTTGTCCTGGGGGGGGTGTACCCGATGTCATGCATGGTCGTAGTCGTATGAGCATAGACCCCCGCATCCCTACAATGCCGGGGCGGAGCACGTCGGGTTTTCACCGACCAGGCAGATATTGCTTGCACCAAGCGCGAAGCGCCGTGAGGTGTTCGACGAGTTGTATGAAGCGTGAGCTGCATCCTGCTAAGAACCGCTTGTAAGGCGGACTTGGCTGTGGACGACAGCTTCAAATGAGTTATTTATATTCCGGTTTGGCCACTTCCAGAGACAGCAATGGGGGTACTATAGAACTGCCTCGTGGGTGCGTTTACCATAAACTCTGCGTGATACTAGCGTACGATCATTCTCCTTGTGCGGAGCAAAGGTTCTCCACCCGCACAAATGATCTAACTCGATCGCCGGGTGTAGCCGACCGCCAAAACAAAAAGAAAAAAAAAAAAACCGGTACCCTGGTTGTCTAGCTCACGTAGTGAGCGGCATGCTTTGCAGCGTCGTTGCCAACCGACGCCAACCCAACCTGTATATACTAAGTAGGGGGGGGGCTGGGATATATATATATATATAAGAATATCGATAATCGACACAAGCAGTATATCTCGAAAAATTTCGTTCAGTATTACTAAAACACAGGGGTAACGGGATGTCAGCGGGGAACGAAGGGAAAAAAGTGATTATTTTTTTTTTTCCCTTGCCGTTTATTATCTCCCTTTTTCTCTCTCCCTCCTATGCTACTCGTAACTCAGATCCGGGGTCACAAAGCAGGCTCTTCTCCCCCCTTCCCCCACTTAAGACACGGTACGTACGTGCCTTTATTTCGATCGCGAGAAGGGTGCAACACTTTATTTTCCCCTCGTCAACTCGCTTGGGATTTTTGCATAACACACGCCAGGCGCTTTCTGCGGTTGATTTTAGTTGCAAAACAAAGGATCCCACAACACGGCAGGGCTTCGAAACCCTGGCCTTCGACCTCAGTAGTTGCCGAGGCTAACCACTATCAACCCTTTTTAGAACTGCGGTCCCGTTTTGGGGACAATCCACTCTAACACCAAGTGATTTGTGCCCAAACGGGGCTGCAGCAATAAAATTTTTGATAAGACCACCGGGGCGACCACACTCAACACCATATATCGAAGTTTTCGACTCAATAGCTACGTAACACTATTCGGCTTATACTATTACAACAAGGGGGGCTTCGCTGCGGCCGGCTGACGCCCGCCTGCGGCTCCGCGTATGCCGGTGGTGGCCCATCATGATGGTCAACATTTGTTGGTATTACGGAGGTCCATAGTTAGTAGGACCTATGGTATACATAAAAACCTATATGTTTAACTATTTTTACTAACAAAATTTGGTCCCGTTAACTATGGACCCCCGTAATAGTTTTAAGCCGAAGCCGCACTAGTTCGACTGTACTCCGAAGGGGTGCACGAAGCTGCGCCTTTGTTCGTGAGCTTTGACCTATACCGTCAAATGGCGCGAAAAATCCTCCGGTATACCGTTTTATGGATATTAACCAAGTTAGTGCGTGGGAAACGCCGTGAGCTGTCAAATCTTCGCTGCAATCCACTTCAACCTGTTCGTCGTTTCCCGCTGTTCCGTGTCTCCTTTCCCCCCCTCCTGCCTCCCCTATTCCGCGCTCTGTCTTATTTACGCGCCCACGCTCTACGCTTCAGGCAGATAACCGCTCTGGCCCTGCCGGCCCTACTGTCGCTGCTGGTGGACCCGATCTTGTCGCTAGTGGATACCGCTTACGTAGGGCGAGGTCTCGGGTCCATTAGCCTTGCCGCGCTAGGCGAGTCTAGTGTCTAATGACATGAAAACGGGTCGAGCGGAGATCCCTGCTGGAGCTTTAGGCTCTACGTGGTACTGCTATTAATAAGTGTTCGTTGTAACCTTTGGTACATACAGCCAGAACAGGAAACGCATTCTATCAAGTAGAGCTAGCACTGCAAAGGGCTGGCTGATACATAATTATTGGAAAGTACGAAATCCGGAATCCGTTTGGCTGGAGTTGGTAGACTAGTAGTGTATACTTCACTCTCTCCCAAGTAAGGAATCCAAGCTGGACCAGCATTGCTGTTTCTCATTGAGGTGGCCTGTACTGTGTTGACACCTCTAGAGAACATAGGCCAACTCGCCCTCGCTGGCACGGCAGGCGAGGAACCAGAAATACGTTATGCGTTCTATACGGCAGCAGCAGCAACAGCAGCAGCAGTCTTCTATGTCACGAGTACGGTCGGTCCCATAGGCATGCCGCGTCGAACACAGAGTAAAGAAATCAATCAAAATATTTCCGTTCGCACTGTAGTCCAATTGTCTCGCACTACTCGAATCGCGGTCATCCACGAAAAACGAACAGGGACGCCTTTCCAATCGTTCGGATTTTTATCTCCGTTATACGTCGTTGATTCACGGGACGTGGTTTCTGCTTCTGTTCGGCGCGGCACCGTATCACTCACCGCCGCCTCCGTTCCCCGCTCTCGACCGCTGACCCCGCCCGCGTCATCGCGGCTGGTCCCCACCCCGCCCCCCTCGTTGCACCTTTTTGCCGACAAAAGGACCTTGCACGAGTATTTTCCACTTCTCCTTCAACACGTTCCGCTCCCTCACGCAGAGCACGACGGCCCTGGTCGGCAAGAGCCTCGCGGAGGACGACAACGAACAAGCAGGTGAGAGAGTTGCCGACGGTGGCAGGCACCGGTGCTCGTAGGGCAGATGGGTTTGCGGTCGGGCGGGAGCTGGCTGTTTGACTGGCTGGCGGGGGGGTCCCTTAAGGCGGGTTCTAAACCTTTCAGAACTGCACCCACATTTTTTTTTTTCTACGAAAGTACTTGGAAGTAGTGTGGAATCATTTTTGCAAGTGCTAAAAGGGTTGATGTGGTTGTCGCCGCTCTGTCGAGCACTCTTTCATTGTCGTCGTCGTTGCCACCCGCTGCCCCCCCGCGGCGGCACCGTTTTTGACGTACCGTTCTTTTGGTAGATGATCGTACTCTTTTTCTATGTTGCCGAAACTCGCCGCTGTCTACCGTTATCTTCGCCGTTCACCCCATTCCCGCCCCCCCCCCCCCCCCTATTATATACCTGGTAAATATAGGTTGGGTTGGCGTCGGTTGGTGAATACCTGGTAAGCTGTATAACACGCGTATCACTGCGTGAGCTAGACAGCCAGTGTACCGTTTGTTTGTTTGTTTTTTTTTTTTTTGGCGGTCACCATGGCTGGCGGTCGAGTTAGATCATTTTTGTGCGGGGACAACCTTCACTCCGCACAAGGGGGATGATCGTATCGCGTAGTGTGTATATGGTGAGGCACCCACGAGGCAGTTACATAGTAACCCCATTGCTGTCTCTGGAAGTGGCCACACCAGAAATTAAACATCGATTCGTTGATGCTGTCATCCGTATGCAAGAAAATCCGCCTCTAAAGCGGTTCTTAGTAGGATGCAGCTCACCCTTCATGCGACTTGCCGAACACCTCACGGCGCTTCGCGCTTGGTGCAAGCAATGTCTGCCTGGTTGATGAAAACCCGACGTGCTCCGTCCCGGCATTGTAGGGATGCGAGGGTCTATGGTCATACAACTACGACCATGCACGATAATGCGTACCCCCCCCCCCCCCTATATATTATGTAGGTTGGATTGGCGTCGGTTGGCAACGACACCATAAAACATGCCGCTCACTACGTGAGCTAGACAACCAGGGTACCGTTTTTTGGTTACTTTTTGGCGGTCGGTCACAGCTGGCGATCGAGTTATAGATCATTTGTGCGGGGTGGAGAACCTTTGCTCCGCACAAGAGGAATGATCGCATCACGTAGTATTTATGGTAAGGCACCCACGAGGCAGTTACGTAGTAAACCCATTGCTGTCTCTGAAAGTGACCACACCGAATGTGCGCGTGCGCCTCACGAGCGGTTCTTAGCAGGATGCAGCTCACCCTTCAATCGACTCACCAAACACCTTGCGGCTCTCCGCGCTTGGTGCAAGCCATGCCAGCCTTATCGGTGAAAACCCAACGTGTTCCGTCCCCGCGTTGTAGGGATGCCAGGTTCTGTGGCCATACGCCTACGGCCATGCATGATATCGAGTGCATCCCCCCTCCCCTCCCTCCCTTTACCCTCCCCCCATCCCCCCTTGTCGGTACGGCGTTTGTCGCGCGTCTTCTCGGGCTCCCCCCTTCAGGCCAAATCGTGCAGCAAATGTATATCTTGGCGTGCGTACTCGGCGCTAGCCTTCAAGTTGCGCTGCTCACCCAAGCTCCCTCCATACTGGCGGTAATGGGGGCTGGGCCGAGCACGACCCTGTTTTCTGAAGCCTCCGCGTACCTGAAGGTGAGGGGGGGGAGATGATGGAGTCGTAGCTTTGTGCATCCCACCCGCGCGAATGCTCCAACGTAGGGTGGGTTAAGATAAGCAAATGATGGGTTAGGAGTTCGTCTCGCAAACTTAGCGGGCAGTGCCATTTTTGTGTCCTTCAAGGTCCTTTCCGATGCTTGTACGCAGCAGCGGCGGCGGCGGCGGCGGTCGATGCACGTCTTCTCCCCCCCCCCCCCCTCCTGCCAGCGTTCACCAAGCTATGCTTATCAGCGTACCGGTATGCCTTGGTGCGCCGCGCACAGATAGTGCAACAGCGTTCCACAAATGAACATCACACGTAGCATGCAAAGGTGAGTTTGGGCGATTCTTTGTCGATCTCACAGCTGAGCTGATGAGAAGTCTTTTTTTACACTTTTTTTCAAGATATTAAAAAAATTGCGGTCGAAAAAACCCCACCTCTCCTCCTCCGTGTCCTTTTTTCCATTGTCCATCGTCCACGCGCGCGCAGATTCGCGCTCTGGCAGCCCCTGCGGTGCTGCTGATCATGGTGAGCGAGGGCGTCTTTCGCGGGCATGCCAACACGAGAGCTCCTGCTGTAGCGGCTCTAAGCGCGGCGGCTGCCAACGTGGTCGTCGACCCCATTTTCATGTTCGCGCTTTCCATGGGCATAGCGGGTGCGGCGGGGGCGACGGCGGTCGCGCAGTACCTGGCCGTGGCGATCTACGGGGCAATGCTGTGGAAGGGCGCGCGCGGAGGCACGATGGCCGTGCCGTTCCTCTTCTCGCGGCGAGAGCGAGAGGAGAAGAAAGACGCCGCGGCAGTCAGCGGGGGAGAAACCAAGCCGGCGGTACAGGCTTGGCCGCTCTTGGTCACCGTCATTTCGGCGAACGCGGCTATGTTACTCAGGTAATGAGGCAAGACTCGAACGCGCGATCGTTCGTCTCCGCGCGACGGTCCCGTTCGTGTGCCGCTTGGCCACGTGCCGCTGGGTGTGCCCCCCCCCGCCCCCATCCCCTCCTCCTTGAGTTTTTGAGCTGCCTTCTCTCACTACGCTGCGCATTCCGTCAGCACATGTAATTTGTTTACGCCTTACCGCTCGCGATGCTGTCGGTCGCTTCGGTCTTCGGGGTTGTGGCATGAAGGGTTTACGTTACTTACGTCATCACCCCCCACCTTCGCACGCCCGATTTTGTTTTCTAGCCGAGGGTATCTCTCACTCTACCGAATTGCCAAGGTTGCTGATCGGCTGACTCTACGCCACCTCGCGTTTGTCGCGATGACAGTTTTGGGAGTGTGACGATGTAGATGGCTTCGTCGAAGATACGTATTTATGTGTATATATACGTTCAGATGGATGAGTGGATGGCGCTCCTGCCGGTATCGGAATAGTATACACTACATACCAGGTACAGACTTACTATAGTCTATTGTATGAGGTGTTCCAACAGACAGGCTCCCTCCCTTGGCCGTCACCCGCTTCCCTAACCTACCGTCTTTGCTTGTTTTGTTTTAGGTCGACGTCGCTGATGACGTGCTGGGCGGTGGCGACGGCAACTGCCACCAGAATGTCTTCCGCTTCGGTTGCCGCACATCAGGTCAGCGAGGTTGACAAGTGAAGCTGTCTCCCTAAGGTTAAAAACTCTAGTAAGCGAGTCAGCCACGGTGGATGTTTGCGTTCCTTCGTTCAGTTCCCCCCCTGCCGCGGCGAGAAACGGAACGGTACAAATACGTCCAGATGTCGCGAAACTGTTTTTGAGCTTATGACAGGACGGTAAAATCCTCGCCCGGCACACGCTCACCCTCTGTGTGGCAAAACAGACGCCGGGATTTATTTATGGAGGCCGGCGTATGTGCGTCGCCTCCCTTGTTCGCAACCGCTCGCACCGCTCTGCGCCTTTTCCCGTCCCGACCTTCTTGTTTCGTTGCCGTGCGTGTCATATCGTATAATGTCGTGTCATGTCGTTTATGTACCGTGTCAGGTGGGGCTGTCGCTATGGCTACTCTTCGCCTTGGTCGCGGAGGCACCTTCGATCGCCGCGCAAGTACTGGGGGCGAGGTGAGAGGGAAAAGCCTCACGGAATCGTCCGCGTGGCCTTTGCGGTTCAGTGGGGGGAGCCAGCGGCTCCTGGGCCATATGCTACGACAGGAGGCTCGTACGTAGCACTTTTCGCCGAACGAAAATGTTGTGACCTTCGACAGGGTCTCCTCCAACTGAGGGAACTTATAACATCCGATGTCGTTGAAATGACCCCATTCCCGTTTTTGTACTGCAGGTTTAGGCGGTGAGATTGATTGTTCATTGGGGGTTGAGCGTGAAATACCAATGTTATCGAAATACCGTTTTGGGGTGAGGAATCAATCGTACAGCTCTCCTTGAGTGAGAAGGAGCCTCATAAAAGCTCCCCTGTGTTCGCATGCGTCTCCTGCTACGAAAGCCTTTGGCATTGCCCCATCGGTGACTTCAGGGTTAGGGATGATGTCCAGGCGAGCTTTTTAGAGGGTGTTTCGAGGTGTTCTCGCTGGCCGCTCGTTTCTGCTTTTTTTCTTGCGGTGTGGTATGTACCGGTTGACGGTGGGACGCTGGGGGCGACAGTCTTCTGCAACAATTACCGGTAGAGTTCTCAGTTCTTGTGGACGGAAAGCCTCTGTAACACAACCTCGCCGAGACTAGACTTGATTTCTTCCGTGGACCCTCGGGGGGTAGAGTTATACCTGGTACAAAGTAGTAGCTCTGGCGAGTGTCGGTGTTGGTGTTACGTTATCGACAGCACTTCATTGTTGCCGTGAAAAGCAAGCAAACATATAGTTTGATGTGCTGTTGCTTCGCGTACATATATACGTGTGACGTAGTTCAAAGCGTCGGTCGGTCTACGGTCCACAGCAAGCGTTTGACTCTGAAACGACTCCCCAGTTGGGTTGCGGTAGTCGAACCCGGGCATGCCTTAAGCCACCCTGGCGACGTGAAACCGCCACTGCTGTCGGGTTGATGCACGGTCTGATGTAAAAAAAAAACCCAGCGGTACCGCTGCGATGCAACAAGGTGACACACGCGGACGGGACGGGGTGACGAGAACCCTACCTAATTTTCAGAACTGCGGGCGGTATATAGCTGTGATGTACGGCATCGCGCGAGCGCGGCACCTTCACGGTCCCGCCCGACTGGAATGACAGGAACTACGTTTTTGTGACAGGTCAGGTTTGCAATGTTTCGACCGCACTCCTAATCCCGCTCCCGCCGCGCTGAACCAGGCACATCGCCCGAGGAAATCTGGAGACCGCGCGCTCCATGGGGCGCCGCGTGACCACCGTGACCTTGGCGTGCAGCGGGTTCCTCGGTTTCAGCCTACTCTGCCTGGGCTGGGTCGCTCCGCGGTGCTTCACCACCGACCCAGCCGTCCTGGGTAAGCTGAGCAAGCTGCTGCCCCTCCTCGCCTTCCAGCAACCTCTGATCGCGATGACGCTCGTAACGGAGGGCCTCCTGGTCGGAGCGGGACAGGTGGGTGTGTGGGGTGGATGGGTGTGTGTGTGGGTGAGTGGGGTGGGTGGGTGTGGGTGGGTGGGGGTGGGTGGGTGGGTGGGTGGGTGGGTGGGTGGGTAGCATGAACAGGGCGAGGGGCTTGCGGGGCCAGCTGCGGGATCGGTTCACGGTCGGCTACGGAATCGCTGGAACGCGTTTGCCTCTCGTGACGGTTTTCGATGTGAAGAATGGCCATGTGTCGTTTGGATGCCTCCAGTAAGCGGTTGATCACGAGTCCCACGAAGTGTTTCACTATTGCTGTACAGCAGCTTGCGGGAGAGAGGAAGGGTGGGGGTGGGAGGGGGGGCGCCAGGGGTTGACATGTAAGGCGCGTGATTGTCTTGGTTATTTTTATGAAGGGCGGGGAAAGCATCGGCGGCAGCTGCGCCACCGCTTTTGGCGGGCGAGCACGCCCCGGGGCGGAGGTGCTCTCCTTCTCGTAAGTTGCGTGCGCTCAAGGCTCCTGCGCCCGTGCCCAGTCCCAGGTATTATCTTGCACTGCGCTAAGGAATGGTTACGCCCAAACTGCTCCAAGCTTGCCTGCCTGTATGCTTTATGGTCCGCAACGTTTTTGCTGAAACTGAATGTGTCTGTATGTGTGTGGTTCTGCGGTAGTGTTCTGGTCCGGCCACTCCTGAAACGCGGTAAAGTGTCGCTAAAACAACGCGGCTACCTGATTATTATGATGCAGTCCCCGTGCACCAGGCATATATGTGCGTTCCAACCCCCAGCACAACTCAGTAGTGATGCTCTCGTCGTCGGCTTGCTGTTCTTGATCTTTGGATGGGTAGATCCTTATTGTTGTCTTTTGCCTCGTCTGATATCATCCTACTGCTCACCCACGCGCGTGGACCATGTTGCTCCATGTCGCGCTGCCGGGTCGTTCGTTTGGAACGAACAGTTCCGGTGGCTGGCGGCAACCACCAGCATCTCGAGTGCGCTGGCGGCTGGCTTTATCATACAGGTGGGCCGACGAGCACCGCACTGGGACGTGGTGGGAATCTGGGGCGGCATCACAGCCATGTTTGCGCTTCGCTTCCTGGCCACGATTTGGCGAGTATTGGATCGCAATAGGGGGCCCTACTGGGTGCTGCGATCGGACGCGGACGGTGGGAAGAAAAGCAGCTGACAGCGCTACTAATGCGGGAAGAATCGATTTTTATTAGAGTTGAGAACAAATGCCTTCCGGTGTTGCGAACCTCTGGGACAACGGCGGCGATGTCATCGGCGGCGGCGGCGGTAGCCATAGGTCGTGGCGGGCGGAAGGAGGGGGGAGAGGATTTTGGCCTTGGGCGACGTGATGACTTTTTTTTGCTGCACGCCCTTGTTGGTGGGCGGCGGCGTCGTTAGCGCCCCTTGCGGTGTTTTTTGTTTTCTACGAGTGTTAAATTAACGGGAGAGGAGCGTCGCGACCTTTAGCTGCTGGCAGCGCAGTGCGTCAAGTCATAACTGCGTCGAAGCGGCGGGAAGAGTGAGAACTGCGGTGCTGAGTAGATTGAGTAGATGTCAAGTATTGGTCACGTCGGTCCGCAGCTGTTTGGCGGCTTTCTGCGAGGCCGACCTACCCTCGTCTGTTGCGAGCGAGCCGGGTATTTACCGGAATGGAGCCCTTGCGGATGCCGTCACAGTCTGTGTGAATTTTTCACGTCCGAACCCTTCGTTGTTCACTTCTGTGAAAAACGTGTCAACCTCTGTCCATGGTATTCCAAAAGTACGTTCGAACTGTTGCAACTCAAGAAAGAGCTGGTAGAATGGCGACACAGTAATTTTCGGCCCGATTTTTATCGCTGGAACACACGACGCAACTCTCGGCCGGTGACAACCGGTGCATCCGGCGACACAAGATCCTCACAATCTGAGCCAGGAAACCTGTCCTGTGCTGCCCACACAGCTGGCTCTTGAGTTGCCCAGGCTACGGCATTAGGTGCCGAATCCATCGGGGTTACAAGGCGAGATGAAGCACCCACCCGCGTCGGGAGTAATAATGGCAGCATCGAAATGACGCCAACGCCCACCCTAAACCCTGAACGGAACCATATACAAAGCACGCAAAAGTTGACAGTACCAGTGCTGCCAGCTACGCGCCAGGTGCCTGGCCTATGAAACAGACCATCCGATGGCAGCACGCTATGTGCGCATATTATAGACGTAGGATACATGCAGCCCACGGAGCAAAAATTCATTGATGTCACAGATAACGCGCACCTTGGGGGTGTGCTTTCGTACGAGGCAAGCTCTGTAAACAACATACAGAGCTATGGGGAAAAGTCGAAGCCTTCCGCGATAGGCATTTTGAACCGTGGGACCTATACGGAGAGCAGTGGTGAGGAGGTGTAGATGGATGGCAACGTCGAGACACCCCTCACGGTGTCGCAAAGCATGCGGCGCCTGGGAGCAAGGTAGTCACCATCCTATCACAGCCACACCATACCAAGCGGCCTGCGACGGCGAACAGGTGAATGAACGTGGTAAGGAGGCGGGGTCAGCAGATTAGAGGCGGTCGGGGCGATAGAGCTTGGCAACGTTTTAGCGGGAGTCACGTGCAGGTCGGGGCGATGTCATGGTTGTTCTTCACACTCATGATCAACTTACTATCATGGGCTAATGCAAAATGCCGTCATACGTAAAAAGCGATGTGGCTTCCACCCACCCGGACTTGTATTACTGTGTAGTCGATCTGGACGTTGATGGTTGGTGCGGCAGGCAGGTAGACGAAACCTTAGCAGGCAACGAGTACCTGTACGATTATGGTACATAACTGCAACGTTTGTGATAGAGCCTTACAATAAAGGCTGTGGCATAAAGACTGCGGCATCTCGATGGTTGTCGATGGTACATACCTGGTAGCGACTATCATAGGCCAGTCGATGCCATAATGGAGTTGTGGGTGGTATCCCTGTCCCTTTTTCGGTCCCAACAGCAATGCGAAAACGAGAATCGGTACGTGACTCGGGCCTACTACTACTGTACCAATCATAGGTACTCACGTCGGCTGCGTTGCTCCCGACTTGCACGGCCTGGTATTGCGAATTCTCGCAGGAGGTGACAAGGTGTAGGCCGTCGGGGAGCCCGGTCTGCATGGCGAAAGTGATGGGCAAACAAACGTTTCGTCACGGAGGAATCCCCACCACGAACAACAGAAGTTTTTTAGTTGCAGAATCACGACGATCCCAATAATTCGGATCCGGGGCTCTTATGATACATACGAAAATGCACGTATTTTATTAATAGTACAGTACTGTAGTATCATGTCGGGTTGATACGTGGCACATATGAAGGAGAACTCGTGCGTAGAGCCAGAGACCATAGATACAATATATGTTCATATCTGATACCAGTACCTGGTACTTATTGGTATAGTTTTGTGCTCTGGGTAGGACCGAACTATCGCGTGGCTCGTCGACCGCCCACCTCGTGTGTATCCAAACGATTACGTATGATGGATGTTCACCTGCAAGAAGTAGTATACGTGCTCCCACATCACCCCCGTCGAGTATTTTTCCTCGTCGGTGCATCCAGAGGTACCGCAGGTCATCGACACCAGCGCACCGGACAGCTTATCTTCCCCTTCCCGAACAACATACTGTACGCCGGTGATGCCGCACCCTGGCACAGTCCAAAACCAAAAACGCGCAACGGTGGCGTGGTGCGGTGTGAAAGGGGGGTGGTTGACGGTTAGCGGCCCATGGCGTGTGGATGCAAACAAACACGCATCCGCTCAACGCCTACCCTGTACGAGTATTGTATGAAAAAAATGTCGCTCGAAGATCTTCATACACTTCATACATACATGGTCCAGCAGTAGTACTTCGTATGTACCTGGTACAGCAGTATAGAGATTTCATTCACCGACGGAAGCATTGGTGATGTCGGCGGTACCAACCGACGTTTCCTATCAGCACGTGAACTGTGTGCTACTCGACAACTCAAAACTGCGTGAGAACATTAGTCGCTGTCACGGTATGTATCATATTAGGCTGTACGAAAGATACAGCAGTGCGTACGATCCTTGTACCTGCCAGTACGATCTATTAGTACTACGAGTACTGTATTTTTTTCGACCGACTTCATGTTTCACGCGGTCGTCGATCTCACCGTTGGTGCCTGCATTGAACAGCCTTCCGGGTGCCCGTGCCACGGCCGTAAGGGCGCAAATGCTCCGTAGCACTGTTGTAGTACTGCTAGCCCGCATCGGTGGGCCAGGGTTCGTGCCGCATGAAATGGGTCCGTCGCTTAATGAGATTCGACTACGATTACGTATGAACGCAGAGTACTCACGACGACAGCACCTCGACCAAACAACGTTGAGCTTTTTATAGGATGTACCAAATAAATGTTGTAGCGTTTCGTGTGTCTGTTCGTGAAGGCAAAACATCTGAGATCTGCGAGATCTGACGAGATCGATTTTCATAAAAACGAGTTTCATGTGGCTGGTATAACACTGTTGTAACATCGCGTCGTACGTTAATTCGTATATAGTTTGGGATCAATGAGGCCTCTCTCTGCTGCGGCATGAGATCACACCCATACTTGTTGACCCTTCTCTTATCTCAATGTCGTCGCTCGTTTGATGCGTATCCTTTTGGCGGGTGCCTTCTATTCCTTATTGTCCCCAAACTTGTAGCCTAGTTGATTAGGGTTCTGCTACAGTTGGTTGTCCCGTGGGAACGTCGTGTACGATTTTCCAGACCCGTCCGACGGTGATACGCGCTGAGGTATGCGATCGCGGTGTGATGCACCCGGAACGCGTTTACTTGGTTGTCGGCACGCAGTGTTGTAGCGTGTCTCCGTGAGGTTCTTCCGGAAGTAACATACGCTTATGTCGTGCTTGAGGCTGGTATAATACCTGGTACGTTCGTACAAGTATCTTGTTCTCACACAAAAAGAGTATCAGGTACCATCATACGATGGTATGAGCCATCCACCGTCCACACTTTACCGATGAGGGCATATTAGCACACGGAGTCTGATCTTCGTGGCGCCTAGTTCATGTATGGATAAAGGATGTTACCTTCCTGCGGCACAAAGTGTACACATTATAGTATAGTATATACCTGGTATTAATAGTGGAGTGCACGTGGTGTAAATTAGAATAGGATGTTGTTAACCTTCCTGCAGTACAAAGTACAACAGTTGTTGTTGTTGTTCTCACATTAACTCATGGCCACAATGCAATGCATTCTGTGGTCGCAGGACAGGCTCCAGTAACTCTGGAGTGGAAGAATACCTCGGGAGAAATGGAAAACAAGCAAAGAATAATACACATGATACTGAAGTACATCTACACCTCAGACAAAAATAAAAAGTGAGGTCCGCGCATGTACGTATCAGGTGTATGTACGCTGTACAAGTTGCCATAGAAACCGAGAAGACCGCATACTACCCAGGAATGAACGGGAAGGATGAAAAAAACAACTCGACGTCGAAAAATCGAAAGCGAAGTCGAAAAAATCAAAAATCAAAAATGGACGAAAAGCAATCAATTCAAGCCAGAAAGCAAGAAAGGAAACACAAGAAAGTGCGCAGATTTTCGCAGATTGTAGGTTCGCAAGCTACGCGAGGGGTGTATAGAACATAGATAAGAACCAAAAACACGAACATACTCACTCCGCTACTAAGAACACCAGAAAAAAAAGGAAACTAATACTCGTAGAACGAAAAGGAAGACGACGAAGCAAACCTAAACAACAGCATATATATATACCCCAAGCGTGCGGTTTCTAGACACCTTTGCGTAGGTCACCATCCTGCCGCACCGTCTTTCTCCTAATCTCTTCCGAGAATATCTCCTGCTTGTTTGTGTTCAAAATGGTAGTGGGAATTGTTCAAGTTGCTGGGATTTCCCAATCCTAGTACTCGTTGAAGGTCTCCTCGCTAAGATCATGCAGGCGGGACACTTTGTATCCCTGGACTGGTCTGCCTATTAAGTCGGTAGTCGTTCGTACTCACGTGTGTTGCTCAGTTTAATTCCTTTCGTGCACGCGGAGACTGAGACCAAGCTCGTGCGTCTCTGGAAAACTCCTGGTTTTCCACCTAATATACGCCTTCCAAGCACTACAAATACGTTCCCAGTGCCTGAACCCACGTAATTACCGGGCTTTCAAACTCGTACAAAGCAGTATCATAACACTAGCCCACTCTGATGAGCCGTATATATATGCAGAATTATGGGAAATTCATGGAAACCCCGATTCCACGAACTAGACATGAGTCGAAGATGCGGCTCCTCAAAACCCACTCCCACACCTCTGAACGGCAAAGCAACGAAGCCGGCAAGGTACGTAAAAAAAAAGAAAGGAAGACTAGCCTTAAGGGGCAGGAAGAAATCGTCAGTGCGAAGTCCGCGGGTATAAAAGCCCTAATGCGGAAAAAGTTTCGGCTTTGATGAGGATGCCCATGCCCAAGAACCTCAAGCAGATCCGCGCCCTGATGGGCGGCGTTGGATAGTATCGCAAAATTCCTGCCCGACCTGTCTAAACGGATACGTCCTCTCACCGCCCTTCTCCGGAAGGGAGTCAAGTACGTCTTCTCGCCGGCTATGGAAGTTATCGTCCGCCAGATCCTCGCCGAGCAGTATTTTGTCCTGCCGACGACGCCACTTGTTAAGATCAAGCATCCCTGGACAGGTCTGCCTATTAAGTCGTTGGTACTCATGTGTGTTGCTCAGTTTAATTCCTTTCGTGCACGCGGAGACTGAGACCAAGCTCGTGCGTCTCTGGAAAACCCCTGGTTTTCCACCTAAGATGCGCCTTCCAAGTACTACAAATACGTTCCCAGTGCCTGAACCCAGGTAATTACCGGGCTTTCAACCTCATACAAACCAGTATCATAACATCAACACGACCACAGCACGATGATTGCGGGTACTATAAATAGCCCTCCGGGCACCAGAAGCAAGCAGCCGAGCAACCGTCCGTCGCGCATGATGAGCAATCCACCTTCTGCAGCACTCGTGCTGCTGCTCAGGAGAGAGTCTCCGCGGCAAGTAATGTCCCCGCCCGCGCTTCGTACAGTACGCATATTTTGTGCGCGGATTGCTTCTTCTGCGAAAATACCTATACTGCAGTCTAAATTAATCACCCACCCCAGGCTTCAATTCATACTTGCCCTCGACAGCGCACGCGACCTACGTACTGACTGGCGTGAAACAAAAACGCATATAAACAACAACCACTGCTGCTGCTGTTCTTTCACAGTACCAGGGTACGGCTTATTTGGGGACAGGTACTCCTAGGCTGCCAGGTATGATGTACTCCGGCGAGCCGATGGCGGGAACAGCCGCCGTGACTCCCTCGATCTCGCGCAAGTCGGCGGGGGAGAGAAAGCGCGCCTTGCCGATGCGGGGGTTATGGCTTGACTTCGCCATCAAATCTCCCGCCTGGAACAGCAGCAGCAGCAAGAGCAGCAGCAGCAGTAACGCAAAGCAATCGAGTCAGGTGGAAGATCATGTGCCGCCGAGAATGCATGTTTCCAAGCCATGAAATGAGTACGAGCTGCTGGAAGTGATGCCTCGTAACCTTGTCGAACGGATGACGACCGATTGACCGATCGACCGACCGACCGACCAAATATTCCACGCCTATGGGTCGATCTTAACGACACGTATTATATTTTGTTTTTTTTCATGAAATTTCGGCATTTCACCAAATTCAGCGAGCGATGAATCTTGTCGAGTACGTGCCTCAGTTGGCTCGCGAAGTAATCGTCCATCCGGCACAGAACCGTCACTACAGCACCTGCGTTCGCAGAAAACCATCCGTGCGGTGGTCTCACTGTCATCGGCCTGACTCGTAGGCAGGTGTCGGTGCCTTGGGGAGTGAAATCCATCACCAACTCGTCACGCTACAATGCCCAACGCGACAAAGTCTCAGCTATTGCCTTCACCGAGCTCAGTCGGTCGACCACCTCGGAGCGGTCACCTGGTGAACTCGGCCACGAGAGCCCAGAAAGCTATTGCGCCTTCTGCGTTCGGCTATTACTTGCGAATGACCTTGGGAACGACCCTTGTCAATCTTGTGCGCTCGCGAGTGGTGGCACAGCTCGAGCGGTGGTGCTGCCCGATCCTCTACAGCCTTGTACCTAAATTTCCTGAAAAACCTTAAAACCTTCAAGACGTCATTTTTCGGGATTGGAGTTTTGCGGCTGTTCCCGAAAAAAAATCGGGAAAATACTGAGGAAACCTGAAAAACACTCCTCGTTAAGATCAACCCTAACACAGGGGACGATACGCGTACACGAAGTCCGGGCAAGCGGGCGGGCGGGCGTGTGCGGCCACGTCCGGGAACAAGGGAGTGCCCTCCACACAGATTCCGAGTTTCTGGGCAAAAGTAGCACGGCCGTTCGTTGTCGTGTGTGCCGCGTTGGCGACGGTTTCGAAGCGACCAAGAGCTGACCGTCTTGTTTATGGAAGGCGCGGGCTCTGGCTGATCAGTGCGTGGTGGTTAACAGATTACAGCGGACAACCAAGCGTGTCCGCGCCGGTCGGGGCCGGGAAAACTCGCCTGCGAGTGCGTGTTAAACGCTTCCAGGGAGGTGGCTATCACGTCCTCGCCCACCTCGACATCGCTGCCGAAGAAGAACCGAATGATGCTCTCGATCAGCTTGGGCTCCTGCGTGTTTCGCCGGAACAAACGCGCGAGACGAGAACATGTGGGGCTCGAGGTACAAACACTGGTACGCGTTTTGCCTGAGTTTTCGTGCAGTGAAACGTCTCGGCGTGTTATATCGCCTAGCGCTTTTTCAAGTGCTCCAGAGCTTGCAAGAGCAGCGCCAAACGCCCGCGACGAAAATGTTCCACTTGGACACTTGTTTTTATCCGTCTCGGTGCTATGCGTCGTTCAGCGCAGCCGCATACTAAGGCCTCTTGTTTGTTGGGACGGTTTTAGGGACAGGCTACAGCGCCGGTCGTGCAAAACTATTAAAACACGTACACGAACAACACGCACGGGAGTGACAAGAGAAAAGAGGGGTGCGGCCCGCCCAACGATTACACGACTGCTTTGACTACTTGTCCGAGGTCGTGGTGCGGTAACCGTTCTCACTTTTCTGGTGAAGTCGTTCATCCTGAGGCTGGCGGTGGAACCACTACTCACAACCCCGGCCTGAACCAGCTCTTTCCACAGGCATATCGATTGCATCCAGCCCAGCGACATCCGCGCGACGAAAGGGTCGGTAGGGCGAACAATATCCCCCGACGCCAACGCCTTCGCGCCGCGTCGAAGACAAAACAAAACAAACATCGAAGAGAGAGAGAGAAATATGAAATCAGGGGCGATATGTGGGAGAAGATCACAGGCGACGTATAACCTGCCGCTCACCACCGTAACCACGCTCGTTTTTTGTGGCTGAAAGGTGCATGCATGCGACTCCTACGCAGCTGCGTGCACGACGGAGAGAGCAACGAGAGGTCACACATATAATCTTCGGACGAGGACGCCTGCCTTCGTTTCGGCAGCGGTAGAGTAACTGATAGCGTCTTACTGCTCGAGGAACGCGGCGGTATACAGCCACGCTCGCGATGAGACGCGATCACTGGTTTCTCCGCCAAAGTGAATCGAGATCCCGTTCCTGCCTCTCATCAGCTCTCAATCGACGATAGAGTCCCACTCCGAGACCTCCTTGGGCTACAATTCACCCACCCCCGCGGGCGGGAAAATCACAACACCCAGGGCACGCACGCACGCACGCACGCACGCACGCTACGACGGAAACCACGCGCACGCGTCCATAGGGGTCGGGAACGAACTGTCGCTCCTTCATCCTCATGCCGGCAAACAGTAGAGCGCCCGTGCGTGTGGTCGCACGCGCCCGGCGACCTTCACCTGTGCCACGGCCTCGCTGAAGATTGGCGCGACTACACCCTTCTTTGGCGGCGGCGTCATCATCCTTCGACGTCGCCACGGGTTCAACCTGTTGAATAGCTGAAGTACGGGGGGGACAAACGCAGGGGAGCGGGGGAGGTGAGGGCGAGGGGCTGGGAATATATATATATATATATATGTGATGTCACATATTAGTCGCCTACTCCGAGAGTGGTGACACCTACATATACGAACGACCAAAATATGTACCTGGTCTGATGGGTTATCTGCATGCTTACCAACAACAAAATACATTTCTTTCAATGCTGTGCGGGCGACAGGGATTGTGGTAGTGGTGGAGGTGATGGTGGAGGTAGTGACGGTGGTGGTGAGTCGCGCGACAGTATGGCGGCAAAGGTCTTCCGACGGCATCCGTAGAACGATATTCTCCGCAATCGGATTAGAGGTGCTTGCAACCGAAAGCTGACGAGTCCCCCCCCCCCTCCCCGGCCTCCCTGTAGGATGCAAGCTCGCAAAATTAATAGGGCACTGTTCACACTGTCACGTGAACAACCCACTATCGCAACAGGAGTGTTTTATCACCTTGCCAATTGTGGACGGTTGTTCTTGGAAAATACTGCCGAACGACTCGATGACCTGGTAGGGGTGAGTGGATGGGTGGGTGGATGAGTCAGTGTGTGTGCGTGGGGAGGGGTGGCAGAGTAGCGAACGAGACGCGGAGTAAACCGGGTATTCGCCCTGTTGTAGGCAGCAGAAGCGGACCAGCTGTGTAGACGAAGTAGTCCCACGATAGCGCGAGAAACAGCACGGAAACACGACGAATCCAAACGGTGTATGATACAAACAACGCGGGAAATGCAGCGTGCGCGATGCAACGGGACACGCATTGAAGAGCACGAAGCTACCGCTGGACTTTACTCCACACAGACAGTTACCGCAGGATGCCCCACAAAACGAGCGAAACCGCGCCCAATAAATACAACATTTTGTGTGTGACAACGCGCTGGCCACCTTTCGGACATCGCGGTACATCAGCATGTGCCTCGCATTCGGCAGCGCCTTCATGATCGGCTCCATCACCGAGAAGGCGTTGCTCATAGGGTTGAAGGATATATGGTCGGATCCCAGGGTCGAGGCAGCGCCAAACGTTGATGCATGTACGGGTAGAGACCTTTGGGCCAGAGATATATCCATAGCCGCGCACACTCCGAAAACCTTGAAAGGGTGTAAACCGCGCGTGCCAGAGTTCGAGTGTTTGTCACGGATGGTCGAGTTGGTCAGTGGGGGCACTGTGAGCGATCCATGTTTTATACAACAGCACGGTGAACAGGGGGGGGGGGGGGGGGGGGGGAGTACGTCAACTCTCCCCGCTATAGCTAAGTTTAAAGGCTTCTCATCGGGTCGTCTCTTTCGGCGGTACTTCATGCGGCCTCTCAACATCCCGAAGCTCCGTTGGCTCAGACAAGAAACGGAAGTACAGTCACGACTACCGGGAGATCATTGGTACATATAGAAACATGAGTACGGTTATGAGCTCGGTGCCGTCGTCGAACTTTCCAGGGAAAGACAGGTGGCCGCCGCCGAGCGTCGCTCACCCTCCCAATCATGTCGTGGTCCATTCCATGAGATGGAAGGGTAGCGATGTTGTCCAGCCAGTATGGTTCTGAGAAGGAGAGCACGCCCAGCTTTTGCAGCATCCTGATCCGAGGGCACCGCGGCGTCATGACATTATAAGGTTTGCATTTGGAACGAGCGCATCAAGCGGGGAGGCACGTATGCCACGGAGGACACTCGAACCAGAGGTGAGCACCGACTCGTGACAAAATATCTCGCACTGTTGCGGCGCGCCGTATGACGTCGGTTTAGGACCGCGATGTGGCGATGAGAGAGCTATCGTCCTGCAATCTCATGGAGGGGGCAACACAAGCCCTTCCCCACATCCGAGGCGGTGCGCCACAGCTCCGTGGTATGGCGCAAGCTTCTCGATCGGGAGGAGGCGGTATTTCTCCGCGGACAATCCCATACCTGCCAGCGTTACAAGAACCGAAACCTCGGAATGCACCGGTACCTGAGACTAAGAAAGCGATGTTCTGTCCGCAGATAGATGCTATTGGCGAAGAGCAGGCGTAAAGGCAGGAGAGGGGAGGAACACCGGACGATGCCTACTGCGGAACGAAGTATAGAGGTAGCACTTAATTTTTCTGAGACTCTTCCGACTTGAGGGGCTCTTGATAAAAAGATGAAAGCGCAACAATCCGATGAGCAATTCCATTGCCTATGTATACCTTCAAAACAAAAAAATGCGTAAAGCACACAACTGACGTTCCAGTGGCACTGGGTAATTCCGCAATTCCTCAATTGAGGAGAGCTCCCCCCCCCCCCGGGGGTCAGTCATGGAAAAAAGTGGCCGAGGAGTGCCACCTCTCCCATCGTCGCTCGCGTCGGACAAACAAACAACTACAGCTGCTTGGTTGATGTCTCTTCTGTCCCGAAAAAACGAAACAGCAAAGAGGCACCGACCGAACGCACCACGCTGTCCGAGCTGGCGACAGATCGGAACGCTTGCAGTGAGTGCGTCGTCGGCCGTGTATGCGAAAAGTTTCATCGGAGTGGGTGCACCGCGGGGGGGGGGGGGGGGGGGGGGGGGGGGGGGGGGGGGAGCATCGAGGTTACAGCCACGGAAACAGCAACAGACAGCACCACCGCCACCAACAACAATACAACAAAGGGGAAACACAAAGCTAAAATATTGGCAGCGACGCTTGATTGTGCCGCGGTCTCACTTGTGCATCAGAGTCGACCCGCAGCGGCCGGTGTTCCACACGATCAAGATGCGCGCCTGCTTGTCCGAGGACAGCTTGTTGGTTGGGACGAAGCCGGGCATCCTCTCCACTGCGTCCAGGCGGGCGACGTACACCGTGCTGCCGGTCTCCGCGAGAGCGCGCACACCTCGGTCGAGGAAGGGCGTGGCGAAGACCTCGGGCACGGATGGGACCTGGATCGGCGGCCGAATTTCTGAGTGGAATCGCAGAAGACAACACTACATAAATGTAATCGACATAGTGGTAATCGTAGTATCCACAACAATAGTAGTAATACCCGTAGTAGTAGTACTTCGCGGTAGTAGTAGCAGCGGCAGTAGCAGTCGCGGTAGCACTATTACTATTTGTATTGGTTTCAGTCGACGGTTGGGCGGCTTTGAGCTCACCAACAGGCATTTGTAGGTGGGCTAAACGCATCAAGTCGGACTACTACGGTACTACACGGCAGGTTGACCACCAGAAACAAACCTGACCCGGGCGTTAGAGTGAACCAATCAGATCATCAGCGAACGACGGTTCTACTGGGTCACAGACATGCATCACTGGTGGAGCTGCTTGTGTCACGGAGGCCGGGGAGGCAACGTTCGAAAGGGCATCAGCCCGAGAGTCGACGAGTCTCCTACAACTTGACGGTCTTCTTTGCAACCGCCAGCATCACCCCCCGATTACTGTCACTACTGCATGCCTGGTATCAGGTATAAATTACTGACAGTACTGCTATGCTATAGTTCTAGATATCAGCAGGCTGGGCAGTCTGTACGTATACACCAGTAGCGCGTCACCTGCAAGAAGATCATGAGAATTTCCCCTTGAAGGATCTCAATCGCGTACAGAAGCAGCCCGGGTACGTCGATCAGCTTCCCGACCGGCGTATCGCGCCCGGTGTCGGAGCAGCGGAGAGCGCCTGCTTTGAACCGGTACCGCGCGTTGTTGTGCGGCGCGGTGCGGTGCGGGGAAGTGTGGCGCGGATAAGGCGATCGCGAGCAACGAGGAAGCTTTTTGAGTGGGAGGGGGAGAGGGGGGTCGTGAACAAATATATCGACAGTGCTTTGGAGGCAGAAGGACCCCGCCTCGTCAGAGATTCCTGGGAGCGGGCATGATGATGCGGCACAGCAATGAGGTATATTGACTATTTCTCGCTCTCCACATACGGCGGGAATGGTCAGCGAAGAACACGTAACGCCATTACGCACGAGTGTGATATCATATGAGCTGTTGTTACAGGCGGTCGGCTAGAAAACGTCCAGATAACATGTACTGCTACCACAAGTAGTCGGTTTTAGTGCTGATCCTCTTGTTTTTTTTCTCCTTCTGATTTCGTATCAATAGTTTCATTTTCCCCCGAGAAGTATTCTTCTACTCCAGTGTTATTGGAGTCTGTCTCTTCTGACCATGGACTACATTGTAGCGATGGGTCAATGTGAGAGCAACACTGCCTGTGGGCGGATCTCGGTACAGCGGCACCTTAGCTAATGAGCGCTGCCGATGTGTGTTGCTTTCTGTGGCGATTTTCCTCTATACCGGCAACTGGCGAAAAAAAAATGATATATGCCGTTTTCTGTCTGACGCCCAATATTTGTATCAATCACGTTTTTCTTTTTGTTCTATACGTATCATACGGCCTGCGAGGTCGCCTCCACCGCCCCGTGGTGCCGCACCTGAAAATAATCGCTTCATTTAACGCGCTCTCTCATCGACCGCTGGCATATATATCTCCGCTGGTTGTGTGCACCATTCTCTCCGCTTGCCGCGGCTCTAGAGCCAGATCTCAAGCTCCAATGCGAAAGAACCACTTACTTCTGTTCGTATCCCATCAAGCTTGAAAAAATGAGTTTTGAGGAAATGTTCGATTTCACAGCTGAATTTTTGTTGTCGTTTTTTCAAATATCATGTATATATACATACCAGGTATGGCACTATCCCAGCTTTCGGGGCAGAAATGGATTTACAGTAGAATTGGATATATACGCCTATATTATTGCCGGCTTACCGGCTCCCCCCACGGCGAAAAGGTCGCTCCGGTCAAGGTTAATCAGCTCAAACATCCCGGCCTCGTCCTTGGAGATTCGCTCGACGCCAGCCTGCACCAGCCAGTTGAACGACCCGCGCTCCTTGGCGTTGCCGCGGCGATGGTGAACGACCATCACTTCGTTGAAAAAGTGCAAGCCGGTACATACACAAGGAGAGCAAAATATTATTCGATATCAGGTTATGATACAATACGTATGAAATACCAGGTACCTGGTAGTAGATATTTTTATACTACAGTACGAGTACATGCCGACCGGTAGATACTATTTATACTGTGAGTACGTGCCGACCGGTAGATACTTATGGAGTTTCGGTACCTGGTGTTAATAGTGTACTTGCGGATACCTGGTGCTGTACTACTTTCGGAAAGCTTCGATGTTCAGCCAAGAACCTGTTATTAACAGAGATCACGATGCGGAATAAACCCTCTCTGCATCGCGGAAGGAAGGTCCTGGTGTCATGGTGGGTGAGTGGAACAGGCGTAGTCGCAGCTCAAATGCTCCAAAACCTTAAGTAGGTACTCGTGCTTTGCTGCCCAACATGCGCTCTTGAGGCAAGAGGTGGGGAAATGGCACCCGATGGAACGAGTTAGATTAACGTTGAGGTAGCATACACGACGCTCGTGCGTATATGTTGTTAGTACATGGATGCAGGCGTATGTGTAGGGTCGAATAATACTATAAACATAAATAGTGCTCTGCGCATTGCGAGCGTCGGCTGCACGGCCTGTGCGGAATTAAATATATGATACCAGGTACATGAGTACGGACTCAGGTCATGCTTGAGTCTGTACCACTTTCTTTTCTTGCCTGAGTAGCGTCAAGAACACGCCAGGATGTTGATGGCTCCAGGCTTGACGACAAGCCGGACGAGCGATACCGAGTGAGGCAAGGGGAACGCCATTGCCTCGCATTCAAAGGATCTTGGGTGTCGTCAATCATTACATGTGCACGGGACAACATATGGAGCTGACGACCACAGCAAGTAGTGCTGGAAAACGAACGATTACAGTCGTACAATATGACAGATATCTATGACCTCGACGAATGGTGAAATCGACGCAGGACATACAATATCCATGCGACGTTTGAGTCGAGAGCCTGGCACCCACATCGCCCCCCAATGTTTGAAAGCGAAATATTGGAGAACCCAGCACGCATTTCCTACATTCAAACGCAGATAGGCCTTCGCGATTTCTACCATTCAAAGACAATATACAGCGGCGGTTGATGTATATTATAGACTTCGACCTTGTTCATCTAGTTAAGTCACACCTTGCGTAGTAAATAAAAACCATGGGTACCAGGCTCTCGACCCAACCGTCGCATGGATGTGTCCTGCGTCGGTTTCACAATTCGTCGATTCCCTGGTAATCAACAGAATCGTTCCTGAACTCAAAGGCACCTCTACCTACTTTGATTGCGACGCTGTACCCTTTATACAGCCAGCGACAAAAACCAATTCGTTCTAAACAGCGACACCGCACCATGAGCGAACCGTTCGCTCTCTATTATGGTTATGTACAATATTCTCGGCATAGAGCTCAACCATACTGTTAAACGACACGCTGTACGTTGTCTCTTTAAAAGGTAGAAAGCCCGAAAACCTGCGATCTCGCTTATCAATGTTGGAAAAGTGTGCTGGGTTCTCTGGTGTTTCACTTTCAAACATTGGGGGACGATGTGGGTACCAGCCTCTAACCCTAACCCTAACTTTCCTGTGACTACCGATCGTTCTTCTGCTATTATAAGAACTTCTCATTTTATGATCCTATCGCCGTTAAGGAACGTTACTCTCGTCGAACGGATTATCCGCCTTAGAGAACATTTTGAAAAGAACGTTACTCTCGACTAACGGAATATCAGCCGGGTTAACCCATTTTTTGGATTTTTCCCGGAGTTTTTGGATTCAAGATGATGAGCTTGGTAATTGCTTAGCAGGGAGGCAGCTGTTTTATGGATTTTGGGATTTCTGTGTTTGAATTGGTGGTACTATACTAACTGCTTGTAGTGCCACAACGACAGCACCTATGCGTTGGATGATTGTAGACCTACAGTGTGTGTGTGTGTGTTCTTCACATTAAACCGTTCTTCTACTCGTCGACATCCAGCAAGCCCAGTGTCCGTGCTGATTCTTCACCCTAGAAAGATACGAGCTCTGTGGTCACAGACTACGACACAGAGATAACACACCGTGATGCATTAATAGCCTACGTAATACCATGCCTTCGCACTAGGTGCGGCCGACACAACATACATACATACGCCAGCAACCAAAATACACCATAAAGAAAGAGAAGCAACGAAAAAACCAAACCGAAAAAGAACAAGAAAAGTAGTACGGCTTTGACAGTGTGCCGCGAATGGGGAGGAGGCTGTAAGAACATAGCAGCTGTTCACAGTTACTGTCTGTAGTTGTTGCGTGTACTCTGTTGTTTTCTATAGTCACAGCAGTCTGTCTATACAGCACCATGGTCACACGGCATTTCGTCTGCACCAACCCGCGTCGAGGGGGTTTCAGGTTTGGTACGGCAAGATAATTTCCTGCCGAGCAGGCGGTTCCGCAAGGACGGTCTAGAAGCTTTAAAGCTGTCAACGGGGGGCGGGCGCCAGATATAAATGCTCTTGGCGCCCCCGCCGTGGCGAAACAAACTTAGGCATATTAATAGTGACTCTCTGCAGGTCCAAGTGGAGCCCATGGTACCTGCACCCTAAAAAAAAAAAAACAACTCAGATTTTGGAGGCCATGTGGCACGCTTAATGCTTAAAGCGCGTTCTTTTTTGCCGGATTTTCATGGACATCGTACCGCTCGTGGCGCGCGTTTTCTACTTGGTTTTAGAATGTACCTGGTTTTGGCTCAAACGGATTATTATGATTATGATTATGATTATGAATATGATTAGGATTATTATTATTATTATTATTATTATTATTATTATTATTATTATTATGGCCGGTAAGAACCCGACCTCCCCATCCGGCAGAGTTGACTGAGGATCTTCCCAGACCCCGGCCGGGGGGAAGATGGCCGGCAGTAGGAGGTGCCCTGCAGTTCGCCGAACTTCTTGAGGAGGAGGGCACCCATCTGGTACCGGCCAGTTATGTGACGACTGGTCATCACCCCACGTTCGAGCACATGGTGAGAACCCATGGAAGGAGCCCAACCTCTTCGTTCCTGCTGTGCTCCCTGTTCAGCGATGCCCTGGGCATGCCTCGAGCGGCGTACCTCGACTTCCCCCGCACGAGGGAATGGCAAGCGGCGGCCGCAGACTACCGTGAGCGTTTTGCCGCGCATGCCATCCGACCACGGGATATCATGCTCCGACTCCCAAACCGGAGGATCTACATCCCACCACACGTCCAGGAGTTTCTGGCAGGCCTCCACGCCGAATGGGAGGAACGCCTGACTAGGTGGACCCTCCGGGTACGAAGTGCATTGGAGGCAGGTGACGTGGTGCCTCCTTTTCCGACGACAGGGGCAGACACGCAAGGAGGGACGGGCCAGGCGCTGGAGAGCGAGCCATCAACAGGGGGGCATAACGAACAGGACGGCAATGCTGGAAATGCCATAGAGAATCGTCAGGCCGCGGGAAACAGGGACGCTACGTCGGCGGGACAAGTGGGAATCCCCCGGACAACATCCAGCCTCTCCCTGACCAGGTGCACCCTCGGGGTACTAAACGTGCGGCAAGCAGGTGATGCGCTACCTCCTCTTCCGACGGCAGAGTGGACCCCCGGGGCCCAAAACGCGTTGGGGGTAGGGGGGGACGATTTGACTCCTCTTCCGACGGCGGCGGTGTCTACAACGGAGGAAACGGTCCCGACGGCGGAAAGCGATCCGCAAACTAGGGGGCAGGTGGAACAGGGAGGCGCCGCTAGGAGTGCCATAGAAAGCCGCCACACCGAGGGGGGTAGGGATGCCGCGCTAGCGGGACAAGTGGAGATCCCTCAGGCAAGGCCCAGTACCGCCTCTGCAACATTTGCGGCGGCAACGTCTCCTAGATCAGCTGGAAGCGCATCGCCCTCGCTCGAGGGCGGCCAAGGTGGAATGGGGGCAAACTTTGGAGGTCCCTGTCCAAGTGCTGCGCGGCCTCTGCCTCCGGCGGCAGAAAACGACACCGCTGGGAGGAGAAGCTCTGGCGTCGGAGGGCGACTCGCGGATAAGGGGGCAGGTAGATCAGGGAAATGATGCTGTAGTAGCCATGGAAAACCTTCAAACATCCAGAGACAGGGATGTCACGCCACCGGGATGCTTGAGGGTGCCCATGACACCATCCGGCGCCACCCCAGCAACACCTGGAGATACTCCCTCTGAACCTGGTAGCGCAGCCAGGGAGGGGGGTGGCACAAGAGGCGGACGGGGCCGACCGCGGGGGTCTGGGAGGGGGTCACGAGCGACAAGCACTGGGAGAGGGGCCGTCACGAACCGGGAAAGAATCCCTCGACCCGACGGCAGTGAGCCGCCCTCGGCCCCTGAACCGAGAGGAGGCGGCGAGTCGCCCTCGACTCCTGGATCGAGAGGGGGCAGCGAGCTTCGTTCGGATCCTGGATCGAGAGGGAGCGGTGGTGAAGAGAGAGAACTCCCCAGGGAAGGAGAAGGTAGCGAGGGGGGAGGATCAGCATCGGGGAGCGTAGGGCGACTCCGTGCATTCATTGGCGCCAGTCAAGACGGCGTGATGTGCGGGGGATGTCGATCGGCAATCGCTCGAGGGCACCGAGTGGTAGGGCTGCCGTGTGGAAACCAGCACGTTATGCACGCGCGGTGTGTGGTGGAAGCTATCCGAAGGAGTGGGTCACACGCACAACTCATTTGCGCTACACGAGGGTGCATGGCCCGCCATGGGAGACGGGAATCACTGGAGGCAGCAGTTCAGGCTGATCCTGGACTCCGTGTCACGGTCGCAGGACTTGGAGGAAGGCAGGACAACAACTACGATGAACGGAGGGAAGAGCTTTGCTACCCGTGGGACCAGGATTCGTTAGGAATAGCAGGGCCACTAGATAATGTTTCTCTTGAACAGCTCCAACAACGTTTCATCACCGTGGTTAAGGTACAGCCGGGGCTAGCTACTGTCCACGCCAAGCTTCTCACCCACGTGCTCGGTCTCCTGAACCACGCCCTTGGAGCGCATTGGCCAAACAGACACTCAGAGACGCCGAGGTCGCTCCTGAGGGCCATTAAGCTGTGGTACATCGTGCCAGCACTGCTACACTCGCAGGACAGCCGCGTGAAGCGACGCGAGAGATTCGCGTCCGTCGAACGTGGTGACATCACGCTTATTCTCCCGTGGTTGATGGAGTACACCAGCCGAGCATCGTCACGGCTTAGGGGCCCAACCTACGAAGCCACAGACGCGGCTAAGTACGAGAGAGCGTCGTCAGCCTGTCGCCACTCGGGCGGGGTGTCAGTAGCAGCACGCTGTCTTCTCGCGGAAGCGCGAGCGCCCGGCAACGAGGTGACATGGGAGCGGGTGAAAGCCAAATTCCCGGGGGAAGATCGTGCCTCCATCTCCGAGTCGGCAGCGGCCGCGGTGGCAGCAAGCTCCACGGAACCGGAGGAAGGAAGTGTTCCCAACTGGCGTCCAGAGCAAGAGTTCGATTCGCAGGTGGCCCTCGACGTCATCAACTCACGAAATGCGTTATCAGGCGCGGGGAGTGACGGTCTACGCTTCTCACACCTGCAGTCGGTCATCAGGACCGGCTTCGGTCGCGAGAAGTTTGGAGCTAGCATCGAGGCCTTTTGGAGGCGGATCTTCGACGACCCCGGTGCATTCCCGCCGGAATTCTGGCAGCTCTTCTTGCAGTCCAACCTCACTGCCTTGGGGGAAAAATGTCGCCCCGTATGTGTAGGTATGACATGGAGACGTCTTCTAGCAGCCGGGACTATGCGGCAGTGGCGGCCACGGCTGGAAGAAATTAATCGTGAGGCAAGACAGTTTGGGGTAGGGGTTCGAGGGGGGGTGGAGCAGGTAGCTCTACGCGCCCGGGTGCACCATGAGGCAAGAAACTGGCTCATCCTAACCGACTGTTCCAACGCCTTCAACACTGTAAAGCGGACGGCAGTACTTGCCGAGGCGGCCACTTGCGTGCCCGCGCTCACGCCGTTCATTGCTAAATGCTACGGCGAGAGGCCCGCCCCTACGTTTTTCCAGATGGACTCGGGGGAGCGGCGTAAAAATTGACTGCTCTAGTGGAGTGCAGCAAGGGGATGCCATGGGCCCGGCGCTGTTCTGCATGCCACTGCTGCCAATACTCAAACGGGTCCGTGAGGAGTTTGAACCCCGGGGTGTTGAAGCCTTTGCCTACCTTGATGACATCAGCATCGGTATATCAGAGATTACACCGGACACGGTGAGAGTAGTGCCCTTTCTCCAGCACGAGCTGTGCGAAATAGGCGTTGCAATTAACCCCAGCAAGACGGTTGCTTTGCCTCCAAAAGGGCATGTGCCTACGTCGGAAGAGATAGCACTTCTGGGGGGCATAGGTGTCCGCATTGCGGAAGGGGGTGGGGTAAAGGTGGTTGGCGTGCCCATAGGCACTGATGCGTTCGCGGTGAACAGCGCCGTCGAGATAGTCCGAGTGGGGGAGCAGAGCAACTCGCGCGCATCCTGCCGCGTATGCCGGACAAACAGTCGGCGAACCTCATCGCCACCAGTTCAATGGTGAAGCGGACCTCCTACATTGAGCGGGTAATGGACCCGGAGCTGTCACTACCCGCGTGTCAGCGGGCAGACAATAGCGCAATATGGATGCTCGAGCGCCTTCTCGAGCTTCCAGGGATAGCGGACGAATCGCCGTTCTTTGCGGACGGATGCCCGGCGAACCAGTTGACGCTACAGCCCCACCAGAAAGCGCAGGCGAGCCTCTCCACAGGGGCCGGGGGGTTTGGACTGTCATCGGCTGAATCAAGGAGAATGTCAGCGTCCATTGGGAGCTTGGTGGCGACGGTGCCAGAGGTCCTTGCTGACCTCTCCGGCCCATTGGGGGGAAAAGTCCGAAGGGAGTTGCCCAATTCGGACCTCGTTCGCCGCATATGGAGTAGCGTCAGGGACCTCCGTGACATCCATGGGGTATCGGAGGAGGCAATGGCGAACGTGGTCCCGGAAAGCTGGCGGAACAGGGCGTTTCGCGCGAACGAGGGAGGAGTCTCAGAGCAGTCTGATATGGAGGCATTGCCGGCACATGAAGCCCAAACGATCAGCTCCCACAAAGCGCAGCACAAGCTGGGGCAGCAGGTAAACCGGGTACGGTACCAACGGTACGTTGCGTCTCTGGACCAGCTCCCCGAGGCAGCAGGCCCGTCGAGTCGGAACGACGTGTTCGGGGGAATCGAAACCAGAGATCTTGCCAAGGCTCGGCAACGGAGCCTATCGGGACCAGGCGCTGTCGCCTGTTTGAGGGCAAGGCCTGTGGACACGGCACGAATCATACCGGCTTCGGAGTTCGTGTCTATGGGACGGCGCTTTCTGGGAATGGAGGAGCCCATAGCGACGAGGTGCCCCTGCTGCGAAGCGACGGATGTCACCACGCGTCACGCGCGCACATGCCACCGAGCAGGCGCGCAGGTAAACCAGCATCAGCGCTAGTCCACGCGCTGTCCCGCACCTTCAAGCGGTTGTCCATCCGCCATCAAACGGAAAGCGGAGCGCCCTTCAACGCCGACAGAAACCTCCGCATGGATATAGTGATCGAGAGGGGAGGCCTCCGAGACGCTACGTCGTCAGAGTACCGTAACAAGGCGATACTCCTCGACATCACGCACGCAGACCCCCAAGCGAGAGTCCACATGCGGGCTGGCAGCGCTGATCGAGACGGATCAGCTGCCTCCACTTCCGAGGCGCGAAAGCGCAACCACTACGCTCGTGCAGGACAAGTGTCCTTCGACGAGCGCAGCCATAAACTTGTCACCCTCGCGGTGGAAAGCTTTGGACGCCTCGGGAAGGAAGGCAGCGATTTCATTGACCAGCTGGCAACGAGCATCATCGGAGGAACGGACGGGGGATCTCTAGCAAGAAAAGGGGTTTGTAAGGAGCATCTTTTCCAGATCATATCGGTGACCACCCAGGTCGCGATCTCGCGCCGGGTGCACCGATATAAGCTCGCCCTTCGAGACCGACAGGCCGCCAGGGGGAGAAGAGAGGAGGAGGGAGGACTACTTCCAATGGCGTGGGGATGGAATGTAGATACGGAGTAGGACGCAGGGCGTATAGATACATAGTCAGTGAAAATATATCGGTAAAAGGTAGTGCGTAGTCAATTGAGTATACGCAAGGAAGGAGAAAAGGTTGGATAAAATTGAGGGTGTTCGACGAATTATGTTAGTTTTTTCATCTTGAATGAATAACGCCCTGCACATTGTCAGAAGGCAAATAAAAAAAAAATTATTAACATTCTCAGATGGCAAATAAGTGGAATAAATGTCCCGCAAAAAAAGCGGCGAAAGCGGCAAATTACATTTCGATTCAGAAATCGTGCTCATCGGCGACCGCCACACTAAATCCTACCGAATATAACAACAGCCACTTGATAGCCAAGTAAAACAGCATATCTATGCTCCACAAGAGTGGAGTCACAACAAGGTTCACGAATTGCCCAGACCACGAGTATACGACTATATTAATATTAATAGTATCATGCCAGGTACAGCCTACAGCAGTACTAATATCATAGTAATATATAACTACTTATTTATAGATATCTCGATCTCTGAGCGTGCTCCGTTGGTACATCCCTGGCCTCTCAGAGCTCCCACTTGGGAATCGCCTCCTTTTATTACTTGCCGGGGCTTTCCAGCGGGTCTTTGTTTTCTCCATTTCTGTTCGTACTTTCAGCCCTTCTTTCCTTTTTTCTTCCTTCGTTTCGTGTGCGTGCGTGTACTCCGAGCACGGTTCCGCGGGCGAACCCGGCACCGTCGCGGGTGTCAGCGGATGCTGGCGAGTAGAGGGGGAGTTGCAAGGAACGCGGTCGCCACTTTCGTGCCTAGGCGTCACGTGTGCCTCGAGACACGAGGGATGCATCAATAGGCTCTGTCTGACCTCCATTTGTGATTTTTGATAGAGTACGTACGAGTATTTAAGGGTCGTTCGGGATTGTAAGATAATATTCGAACGGTGCTTATTTTTTTTCGACCGGGCTCAAATCACAAGAGGGAGGTAGCCCGGCTGAGCACCAACATTGTCGAGCTAGCTGGCGAACGAGGTCCACGGTGAGCACCGGGCTTCACGCGAGGCGGGCGACGGGGCTCACTGTGGAAGAGACGGAGGAAAGCTTTACCCGGACCGAATCAGTGGCGAGATGGTCGCGAGAGGGGCAGGCGGCGTACGAGGCTGAGAGAGAAGCTCTGTTGTTTGATTTTTTCATCCTTCATTTTTTTCTTTTACTGGTGTAAGGTGTTCCGATCAGGTAGTAAATTATTTTACGAAAGGGGACGGGGATTTTTTTCTTTTAGAAATTGTCGGTTTCATTTTCATTGTTTTGCTGTGTTGCTGTGCCGTGCTCTGTGCTCTATCTTTCGTACATACGAGTACAGACACAGAGCAATCGAAAGAAGAAAATAAGTACCCTACTTGAGGTATGTACGTACGTACGACATGTGAGCGAGCGCAGCGGAAAACCGCCCGCGACGCGAAGCATATGTGGCGTCCAAGCTGTTTTCTCCTGAAGCATGGCGGCGGGACTCTTGGCATTATCAAGTCGCCAGTTTGCAACTAGTCATGAAAAAAACAACATTCAATCATGAACCTCTGTCTGCTTCGCATACTTTGATGTACTTTTCCTTCCTGAGCGAAGCGCCTTGTAACTACTTATAGGTATCTCACTCTCGCTCTGAGCGTGCTCGGTTGGTACATCCCTGGCCTCTCAGAGCTCCCACTTGGAAATCGCCTCCTTTTATTACTTGCCGGACCTTTCCAGCGGGTCTTTGTTTTCTCCAATTTCTCTCTTTCAGTCCTTCTTTCTTCTTTCGTTTCGTGTGCGTGTGTGTACTCCGAGCACGGTTCCGCGGGCGAGCGCAGCACCGTCGCGGGTGTCAGCGGGTTCTGGCGGGTAGAGGGGGGGTCGCAAGCAGCGCGGTCGCCGTTTTCGTGGCTGGGCGTCGCGTGTGCCTCGAGACACGAAGAAATCATGATTGGGCTCTGTCTGGGCTCCTGGTGTGGTTCCGATTATACTATATACGAGTATGTAAGGGCCGTTTTGATTAGAAAAATAAACTCAATTGGTGCTTATTTTTGCGATCATTATGAACTATACAGAGAGACGTACGAAGTCTGAGCACCAACATTGTCGAACTGGCGAACGAGGTCCACGGTGAGCACCGGGCTTCACGCGAGGCGGGCGCCGGGGCTCACTGTGGAAGAGAGGGAGGAAAGCTTTACTCGGACTGAATCGGTGGCCAGATGGTCGCGAGAGGGGCGGGCGCCGTACGAAGCTGAAAGAGAGAAGCTCTGCTGTTGTTTTTTTTTCTTTTTTTCTTTTTGACCGGTGTAAGGTGTTCCAACCAGGCAGGAAATTATAACTAGAGGGGACAGGGATTTTTTTCTTTCCGAAGTTTCGGTTTCTTTTTCATTGTTTTTGCGGTGCTGCAGTGCCGTGCTGTGCTTTATCTTTCGTATATACGAGTACAGACATGGAGCATATCTATATTATCGAAAAAAAACAGTAAGTACCCTACCTGAGGTATGTACGTATGCACGACGTGTGAGCGAGCGTAGCGGAAAACCGCCCTCGACGCGAAGCGTATATGTGGCGTCCGAGCTGTTTTTCCTGAAGCATGGCGGCGGGACTCTTAGCACTATCAAGTCGCCAGTTTGCAACTACAATCAATCACGAAAAAAACTATATCCAAGCATGGACCTCTGTCCGCTTCGCATAATTTGATGTACTTTTCCTTCCTGAGCGAGCGTATAGCGGCCGGCCCGCGGAGCGAAGCGCCTGGTAAAAATTAAATTAGCTCTGGTACATACATACACTACACAGGTGGCCACTTGGGTACGTGGCGGGACGTTTGTGGCGGGACGTTGTGGCGAAACCACAACCTTAGCACGTTCACGGCGACAGGAAAAACGTATACCGCAACGCTTGCGTAACGTACCAAATGCACCGCCTCGATTGTGAGACGTCCTGTCGTGGAGTTTGAATAACTTGTGGCGGTGTCGTTGTTTAGTTTGTGGATGTTCTTGCAACCATTGCTTGAGTTTTTTTTTTCCTCCACGTATGACACATTTTGCGATTAGTTGTACCTGTATACCGTGTGTATGTGTTGTTATATACCATGTATTGGAATACATGGCATATTGAACGGAGGAAATCTGGGGCTTGTTGTGTGTGTTCTTCACCATAAATGTGGAGGGGTACTGAATCGTGGGCATGTTTGAGAACAAGTGATGGGGAAGAGGGGCATGAAGTTGACAACGGGTGCGACTACCAGGTACAGCATTGGATGTGTCTACATTGTACAAGAGGTGTGCGTTTGTGTCGATCACATTTTTCATCAAAATATTTCTAGTTTTATTTTTGGCAATTTTTCGTTTATTGCACAGAATAGACCCGGAATTCATGAAAATGGTATGAAAATAGTACAACACGTTCTTCTTCCCCGAACCTGGTATGTGCCGAAGTTTCACATGTCTTGCTTCATTTTAACGTACGTTTTGGGTGGTTTTTGTTTATAGAGCATGTGTGTTCGCATATATCTATGTATGGTGTCGGTTTTGTGCAGTGCGAAACAGCGAGTGATACCAGAAAAGGTAGGTATATATATATATAGGAAAAAACAACACATGCACTAGAGTTGACCATACGACAAGGTGTTAGTTGGTGTTGTTGTGGGCGTATAATATGCGTATGTATATGCACTGCACCATGTTGTTTTCTCCATTTTTATTATTATTTTTTTGCGTGTACATAATATTTTTTTCCCGATTATACTTCAAATTTTGTTATTATTTCGTGGTTTCATTTTTTTCCAGATTTCATGATTTTGCTTTGTTGTTGTTTTTCATTTTGTGGTTTGTTTCTCGATTCGATTTCGATTTTTGGTGTGCTGTCAAATACTGCAGCCGTAACAAATAACACAGCACTTTGACCTGGTACGTTTCCGAACCTGAGTACATCGTGACGCGTACCAATCCGGGGACGTTGTGAACGTTTACGTTGGGCAATGATCGACCTTGAGATTCGTGGCTCAAGGTGTTTTTACTTAAGGTCCGCCAGAGTACGCTCTCAAGGTACTCCAGTGTGGCCACCCGTCTGTGTAACCCCTACTGATAACGACATGTATACAATATCTAATTCCAATTGCGAGTCCAACTCGGGGAACAGAGACAGACGTACCAATTTTATCACGCAATGAATGGGTGGAGAGGTCATGCCAGCACCAAGGTGCGGTGTCTGACGTCAATATGGTGTGCATAATAATAAATAAAATAAAGATAAAAACGCAGCGTGTACACCCCTTGGTAGGTACAGCATACATAGTAGTATATATAGATAGCAGTACACCACCAAGTCCCGAAATATATGGATTTATTGTACATTAATAGTGTATTCAAGCGCTATTTATATTTCGGAAAGGATTGATAGGCACACAAGACAAACACGAGGAGGGAGGGTGATACTATAACATAAAATACCTGTCCCGAGGGCGGCCATGGCAGCCAGCGCAGCTGCTGCCCCAACGAGAAGGCCTCCATGATTTCTCGCCATCACCCTGCTGGTCTCCCTTCTGCAACGCACTTCCGGTTCCGTCCGGAGGGAACCCATGGGCGCAAAAGCAGGACGTCGAGTTGTTTTTTTGGTCCTCGTGTCTATTTTTTTCTGAGTACGTATGCGGTCTTCTCGGTTTCTTTGTTGTTTGGCGACATGACATGTACCGCTGTACAGCAGCGTACCTCATGTACCTGGTTTCTCCCAGATTGCTAAACCTACTCACTCTACGTACGAGCGCGGAACAACAACAACTGAACAACTACTTAAATACTGGTGTATGAATACCGCCCTGCAAGTATTATTACTTGAGTATAAACCATTTAACCGCACAAACTCACACGTGACGTATTTCTGAAATAATAATACGTAGCCGTACACCCGTACGTATTGTACAGCAGTACGTACCCCAGGCATATTCCTATGCTCCACGTATGATATTATTATTATGTTATTATTGTTATGATTGCCTATACCGACACTATATGTAGCGTATTGATGATATACGTGTATACTCGTGTTGTCATAAAATATACCTGTGGTACGAACATACCCTATGATACAGCAGTAAGTACTCAACTGTCAATAATGGTTAATATGCCGCCTAATCGTATTATGTGTGTGTGTGTGTGTGTTCTTCACATTAAACCGTTCTTCTACTCGTCGACATCCAGCAAGCCCAGTGTCCGTGCTGATTCTTCACCCTAGAAAGATACGAGCTCTGTGGTCACAGACTACGACACAGAGATAACACACCGTAATGCATTAATAGCCTACGCAATACCATGCCTTCGCACTAGGTGCGGCCGACACAACATACATACATACGCCACCAACCAAAATACACCATAAAGAAAGAGAAGCAACGAAAAAACCAAACCGAAAAAGAACAAGAAAAAGAAAAAGAAAAGGAGAAGAATCCCAAATAAATAAATAAAATGGGAAGCCAAAGCTCAGACACATACATACTTACCCCCGAGCATGAGCCAAAAGGGACGTGCAAGGGGAAAGATACGAGAAGGAAAAAGGGGACTATGCATCCCGGTGAACACTTAACTAAGTAAAAAGAGCAATAGTGAGTGGGCCAAAATACGCTCGTCACCCACCCACTATGTAGTACTTCTTTCATAAGGATAAGAAGGGAAAAAATCAAAATGCATACCGAACGGCCGCAGCAGTTGGCGGTACGAGTAGCAAAGAAACGTCCAACCTATTAGTCGGCCTGGTACCTTGCTACCCTATCTGCGGTCTCTCTGCTACTCTCTTCTACCGCGGTTTCCCTTCTACTCCTCCTGTTCCCCCCCCTGCCCCTATACACTTGTACGGTGTTCCCTCTACCCCTCCTGCTGTTACCCCTCCCCCCATTCCCTCTAACACTACCTGCAGCGGATGCACGGCGCTGTCTACTCAGCTTTGCCTCAGCCTCGTGCCACCTGCCCATGAACTGTTCAGCTGCTTCGAGGATTCCCCGGTACCACTTTCCCGTCTGTTTTGCTGCAGTGGGCCACAGTGCGGTCCCAACTCCAAAGACTAAGGGGGAGTCTTCCGTTGATCCCTCTGAGGCTTTGAACACTCTAAGGTCCTCAGCAATTGCCCTAGGCCAAGTCTTAGGCTGCCCGCCTGGTTTCGGGCTCCCCCCACCAGCGATCGTCCCGAACATCAACCGACTGGGCAATCGCCCCTCGTGTTGCCGCACCACAGCCCCCGCAAAGAAGAGTCGCCGTTTACGGATGGTCGTTTCGATACTTTCGCATCGTGTTATCCTGAGCGCCTTCGCATACGAGAGGGTGGTGTGGTCGGTGCGTAGTCGGCGCTGGAAACCAATGACTCGCAGAAGGACTTCGTGGTGGGCTGATCGAAGCTTGGCGAAGTGGTCCGCATTGAGGGTCCACGTCACGCAACCGTACAGCAAGGTCTCAATCACCTCGGCCTTCAGCATCCGGACTTTCAGACTAAGCGGTGCGTTCGTCCTATCGTACAGTTCCGGACCATACCGTTTGAGGCATGCCCGCATCAGACGGATTCGTCGCTCGATTTCGAAGGAGAGGTCAGCGTTCTCGTGGATAATGCCTCCTAGGTACAAAAACTGGGTCGTCTGTTTATACTTTTGGCCTGCAGCTTCGATCGCGAGCGGTGAGGTGGTAAACGTCTGATCCGGTGTTCGTAGGAGCATCGTCTCTGTCTTCTTCTCGGATACCGTGAGACCTACTGCTTCGAAGACAGTCACGATGACTGTCATCATTCTCGCAAGGCCTTCCGCCGACTTCGAGACTATTCCTGCATCGTCTGCATACAACATGCCCCACACAGCCCTTTGCACGCATGCCAACGGTTCCTCTTTTCCGACAACCCTGTCCTCTTCGAGATGAACCAAATCCCTTACGATGTATTCGTCTTTGCTGAAGCGTACCAGCACGATGTGTATCGCAGCGGCGAAGAACACGTTGAACAGTAACGGCGATAGTACGCAGCCTTGCCGCAGTCCCTGGGTTACATTGAACCAGTCCGAGTGTTCACCGTCATCCGCACGCACGCGAGCCCGCATGCCTTCGTGAAAATTGCGAATGATTGTGAGCATCTTGGTTGGTACACCAAGGCGTGTGAGTACCTCCCACAACAGTTCTCGGTCGACAGAGTCGTACGCTTTCTGCAAGTCGATAAAGCACATGTACAGGGGGATTTTCTTCTGCCGCCCGAGCTGCTGCAACCGGCGCACGACAAACAGCATATCGACTGTTGACCGTGCGGGGCGGAAGCCACACTGTTCTTCAGGGAGTATATGCTCGGTCTCGCAGTAGCTGCTTAGACGGGACGCAACGATTTTCAGCAACACCTTGCCTGCGTGAGCAACAAGCGAAATACCTCTGTAGTTGTTGCAATCAGTTCTATCCTTCTTTTTATGAAGGGTTTTTATGATCGCATCTTTCCATTGCTGGGGGACTTCTCCCGTTACCCAAACGTTAACAAGGATACTGTGAAAATACTGCACGAAAGCGGGGTGGTCAAGTTTCAGTACTTCGACCGGGAGACCATCTGGTCCAACGGCTTTCCAGTTTGACATACCCTTCACTGCTTCCATCATCTCGTCAATGGATGGTTCATTTCCAAGGGATAGTTTCAGCGGTCGTGGTGGCACTAGGTCGATGATCGTGGGGTCAAGTTTCAGCGATTTCGTGTTCAATAGTTTGTGGTAGTGCCCCGCCCATCTTTCACGAATTCGCGCTTGATCTCGCAACAGCGTGCCATCCTCGTCCATGATAAACTGTTCACTCCTCGCTTTCGTACCTTGCAACCCTACCGTACTCTTCAGGTGCTTGTAGAACCCTCGTTGATCGGAACTCGTGAGGAATTTCTCGGTTTCAGCGAGGTACTCTTCAAAATACGCATTGACTCCTGCGGCGACCACTTCCTGCAGATTCGCACAGGCGGATCTCAACTTCTTCCACGCTGTACTATCTCGGGGGTAGACACGCAGGAGCTGTCTCGCATCCTCCCTCGCTGTCCATGCTACTTTGAAAGCGGCCGCCGTTTCGGGGGTCTCACACCAACCGTTTCGGTGGTGGCGACGTGGTGGAGGTGGCACCTCTTTCTCAACAGCATTCATGACAGTTGTGGTGAAAAACTCAACCATGCCAGACGTGTTACGAGGCTGGGTAGGTTGGTTAAGAGTGGAAACGACCCTCTCGACTATTCGGTGTCGACGCTCTCCATCGGATAAGAAAAGCTGCCTGTCGAATTCTCGGCGTTTTGGGGGTTTCAGCAATCTTCGGTTAGACGAAAAGTGACCACTAAGTCGGGCCTTGATGTACACGATGTTATGGTCTGAATCAGCCTTAGCAGGTGGTGGGGGCTGTGGGACGACTGTAACATTATGTACTCTAGGTCGGTGGACTTGACGAGTTAGGATGTAGTCGATTCGCTTACGATCATTCAGGCTGGTGCCGTTGTATGTATGCGATATTCCGCCCTTGCGCGTGCTGAAAAATGTGTTGGTGAGCGCTAGCTTGCAACTGGTAGCGAACGACAAAAGCCGTTTGCCGTTATCACTACGAACATCTCGTCCGTATGCTCCGAGCACCCTACATTCATCATCACCGCACCCTTCTATCCTCCCCCCAGTTCGCCCATTGGCATCTATAAGCACAAACAAACACTCTTTAGCAGGAATCTGCTCAACCAGGTCCTCCAACTTTCGCCAGAACATGCCTTTCTGCTTGGAGTCTTTGGTACAATCAGTTGGGGCGTACGCAACGACGAAATTAACCGCATCGCACCGACCGTCCAACTCAAAGCGCATAGACATAAGTCGTTCGTCAATAAACTGCTGAGTGAACTTAGACGTACGGCATATTGAGTCTTTTACTGCTAGACCTACCCCATACATACAACCCTTGTCTCGCTGCTGTTTTTTCCTGACCTGAACAAAAAACTTGGTATCCAGCTGCACGAAATCTCGTGTTGCCGGACCGTCGGGTTTCCTGCAGACCAATGAAGTCACAACCGAGTTGCCGTCCTTTCGCAAGTGTGTGTGTGTGTGTTCTTCACATTAAACCGTTCTTCTACTCGTCGACATCCAGCAAGCCCAGTGTCCGTGCTGATTCTTCACCCTAGAAAGATACGAGCTCTGTGGTCACAGACTACGACACAGAGATAACACACCGTAATGCATTAATAGCCTACGCAATACCATGCCTTCGCACTAGGTGCGGCCGACACAACATACATACATACGCCACCAACCAAAATACACCATAAAGAAAGAGAAGCAACGAAAAAACCAAACCGAAAAAGAACAAGAAAAGAAAAAGAAAAGGAGAAGAATCCCAAATAAATAAATAAAAAATGGGAAGCCAAAGCTCAGACACATACATACTTACCCCGAGCATGAGCCAAAAGGGACGTGCAAGGGGAAAGATACAAGAAGGAAAAAGGGGACTATGCATCCCGGTGAACACTTAACTAAGTAAAAAGAGCAATAGTGAGTGGGCCAACATACGCTCGTCACCCACCCACTATGTAGTACTTCTTTCATAAGGATAAGAAGGGAAAAAATCAAAATGCATACCGAACGGCCGCAGCAGTTGGCGGTACGAGTAGCAAAGAAAAGTCCAACCTATTAGTCGGCCTGGTACCTTGCTACCCTATCTGCGGTCTCTCTGCTACTCTCTTCTACCGCGGTTTCCCTTCTACTCCTCCTGTTCCCCCCCCTGCCCCTATACACTTGTACGGTGTTCCCTCTACCCCTCCTGCTGTTACCCCTCCCCCCATTCCCTCTAACACTACCTGCAGCGGATGCACGGCGCTGTCTACTCAGCTTTGCCTCAGCCTCGTGCCACCTGCCCATGAACTGTTCAGCTGCTTCGAGGATTCCCCGGTACCACTTTCCCGTCTGTTTTGCTGCAGTGGGCCACAGTGCGGTCCCAACTCCAAAGACTAAGGGGGAGTCTTCCGTTGATCCCTCTGAGGCTTTGAACACTCTAAGGTCCTCAGCAATTGCCCTAGGCCAAGTCTTAGGCTGCCCGCCTGGTTTCGGGCTCCCCCCACCAGCGATCGTCCCGAACATCAACCGACTGGGCAATCGCCCCTCGTGTTGCCGCACCACAGCCCCCGCAAAGAAGAGTCGCCGTACGCACTCGTCATGCCCGTACCCGTTCTTCCCCTTTACGGCCAGGGTACGCACATTGTAGGTCGCTACCACCACAAGTGCCGCCTTCCGCCTCTTACGAGCCTCGCGTGCTGCTTTTTTTGCCAGCCGACGAGAGGCTCGTCCCCTCCTCCTTTTTTGCTTTTTTTGTCTCTTCTTTTTCTCTATGATAATATTGGCTCTAGTAATACGGTACTTGAGAATTATACTCGTAGTTATTGGTGCAACCGACGATACGTGGTGCTGATAGGATAATACGTAACGTATGCCGCGTGCACAACAGGGTAAAAACGTAGTACACAACAACTAACTAAACAGACCACACATCAGAGTACCTGTATACTGGTCGCATCGGCGAATATACTCGTTTGTACAGCAGTCACATCTACGAGTATAACATGTAAAACACCACATAATACATATATATGTGTTGTACGTTGTACATTCGTATGTTGTTGTTGTTGTTGTTGTTGTTGTTGTTGTTGTTGTTGTTGTTGTTTTCTTCACATCAAACCGCTCTTTCTGCCCGTCATGTATGTGCTGCCAAACAAACACTACTTAGTCTTATTTATACCTGGTATAATATAACAATAATAATAGTTATTGCTCGCTCATACGCTCATACTGCTCATAAATATGCGTACTCGCATACTTACAGCAGCAGCAGTAGTACAGCAGCACTCTATAGTACGCACAGCAGCACTGCTGTGTAGTACGCACAGCAGCACAGCAGAAACAAAATATTTTTACCGATGGGCGCGATAGTATCTCTTGTGTGGCGTAGCTTTGTGACCACAGAACTTGTACGATCTCTCCTATTATAGGATTGAATACTCGGCAAGGACACTGGTTGTGCTGGATGTCGACGGGTAGAAAGAACAGTTTATTGTGAAGAAAACAACAACATAATAGAACAGGGGCGCACAAAACCCAACCAAAACCACCGTAAAATCGGCGAAACCACGGATCTTTCTCAATGCGCACGCATGCACGCGGGCTGCGCTGATTGCCTAGTAAACGTTTATCACCACACACGGCTGCAGCGAGGCGAACACCTTCGCGAGACGACACGAAATCTAAACGTGGAAGAGTGTGATTTATGTTTTCCAATCCGCCGGGGAAGATAAAAATAAGGCCCTAAATATAAACAATAAATTAAATAAAAAAGTCGCGGCATCAACTGTTACAGGCTCTCGTCTGGCGCGTCTCTCGTGGGACGATCTACAGAACGACCCTGATCTACCTTGTATGGAAATTTCTCTCCTACGATTTTTTTATTGTTGTCAGGCGACCTTCGCGCACCGCGTTGTTGGTGTCTGCATTGAAGATTCCTCTTGTGTGCCCGTGCCGCGAGGTCCCAACGGTGTACACACGCCGATAAAAATTAAAAAACGCTGTTGTGGCGGTCACCGACCACTTGGCACACCGCCAGTCTTTGACCCTGCTGACGATGATTACTCCACCAGAAACGTCGCGCTGTTTTGGCAGACCGCTTTCATTTATTCGCCGTGGTCCCCGCCGTCGACATTTGTCTTTGATGAAGCGTTCGGTTTATCACAATACTTGTAAAATTCGGTAAAAATGGAATATATATGAGGCGTATTATACACAGCTTGCAAAGTTAAGTATCAACCATTTAATAATCAGTCGAACTCACAGCTGACGTATTTCAAAATTTATAAAATCCTCGACGGAGCAGTATATATGATGGAGAAAAAGTCTCGGTCTCATCACGACCACCAGCACCGTGTTTGGGCGCATTAAGTACCTGTCGGATCCGCAGTTGTACAACGGCCGCGCAAATCGCAGTGTATGCAGCTTCGACTACAACACGTCGACTACGCAATTTGGAAGCGGGCATCGTTTGCACGGAAAAACGCACTCCTGCGGGGCACCTTTTTTGCCAAATTCACACGAAATCCGGGCATGAAAAAGCACGTTTCTTTACACCAGCCATAAACTTTCGGTTGTAACCAGAGCCCTGACCCCGTGTGGGGCATCGATCTCCGGACGGGCAACCCCCACAACGCTGGTGACGCCCGTCAACGGCGCGAACTGGAACCCCTGGATCACGCTCTTTCTGCCGCGGGCGACATCATTCGCGAAAAATAGGTCGGGTCGGCACACCCCGCCTCGCCTCCTCATTTACGCACTCTGGGTGCGTCCAAGAGGATTCAGGACATTCATCCCCACGCCGCGGCCGCGCACTTTGGCTTCGCCACGCGCTTGGTTGTGCCCGGTTCCTCCTCCGGAGTTTTCGACCTATTTTTCGGACGCGCCGGCTGGCCACAGGGGCCCAAGGTACTGGCTGTCACACCTGGTGTCGACCCCACCCCCGCGGGCTCGTCCTTGTTCCCAGAGCACGGCCACTGCCTCGTTAGAGCTACGATTACGTTAGTGACGCTTCCTACACCACCAAAATCACCGTCCACAGCTAGTAGAGCCACCGCTGTCGCGATGCTTGGCTGCGTCGCGCTCCTGGCCACTGTTGTGCCCCCCCGCAAGCTTTCATTGCATATGGCGTGCTGGATCGCATGCTGCTTTCGGGAGGCGCCCCCACCGTTATATGTGATCGGAATTTTGCTTCTCCTCTTCCCCGTTCCTGGGATGGTGTGTTGGCGCATCTGCTCCTCTGCAAACTTCGACCCAGCGCCCGCCTGAGCGTACCGTTTTTTCGAGTATGTCGAGGAGTCAACTTGCTCCCTCTCGTGTTTGGGGCTGCACTATACTCCCCCCTTCGATGATGCAACACGCGGCGCTGTTCGGTCGCGAGGACTGGATGCGTTCTAATCAACGTGCCAATCGCTCCCTGCCACCCCCTGCTCACCGGAACAAACATCGATTGTTTGCCAACGGCCGCCTCGGCGCTGTTCGGTCACGATGCCTGAATGAATGCGTTTTAATTAACGTTCCTATGGCTCCCTGCCCCCCCCTTGCCCACCCGAGCATACATCTGCTGTTGCGGTATATTACTGCTTCAAATGAGGCTGAAAGCCCGGTAATTACCTGGGTTCAGGTGTTGGGATCGTATTTGTAGTACTTGGGAGGCGTATCTTCGATGGATTATTTTGGCGAGTTGACATTATCTCACCACGCCCCACCCCCCCACAGGCGCGTCAGCTTTTGCGTCCGACCGACGACGCCTGCTACGATAGGGGTATATACCAAGTACCAGATACAATTTTTGATCCGAAATGTTTCTTAGCGATAGGGCTCCTCAACCACGGAACTATTATTTATTACGGGGGGCCATAGTAAATAGGACCTACGGTACAAACAAAAACCTATATATTTCGCTGTTTTTACTAACAATATTTGGTCATGTTTACTATGGTCCCCCGTAATACCGCTGTACCCAATAGCGCTTGAATAGCGTTAGTTTTGTGCCATGGGATTGATTGTCCATCGGGATGCACTTGGATTTTTGTTTCTCAGGGTCAAGTTTGGGAGGCGTAGACATCCTCTACACTAGTGAGGAGCGCCCGGGAAAAAAAATTAGATGCACCCCCATCATAATAGCATGCCTCCCCCCCAGGCCTTTGGACGGCGGCTTTTTCGCCTTTTGGTTGCGGTGGCGCAGTTAGATAGTAAGTCACCCTGTCGGACGACTTGCTGCTGCTTCGAGGGCCAAACTTGGTCCGCTGGCATGGCTCTCGCCAGCGCTCACACAGGTCGCCACGCGAAGCGGCTCGTCGACACTGTGCTGCCCCCGCCAGACATGCTTTCTCTGTTCAGAGACACTGCGTTGCTTCCGGACTAATGGACGGCCTCGAGCACGGGGTAGCTTGGTCAGACGATGGAGCCCGGGGTTGCCATGAGGCGGTGGAAACATGAACATAGTATCGAGTAGTGTGCGACAGAGGACATTCCTTGGAATCCTCGCTCACCATTCTAAATTCCTGGGATTTTACATTTACCAACTCATTCCAAAACATTTCCAGGTTCCCATTCGGGTAAACATGAAAACCGCCACGATCTCCGCAGATCACTACTACTACTACTACTACTACTACTACTGTAGACGTTACATTTATCAGACCGTGGCAAGTCTTTCAAGAGCAAATCCAACCCGGGCGACAGAACTTTCCCCTCGTTGGCGCTGCCGACCTCGAGCCTGGCGAATGAACTTCTTGGAATTGTCCACGCCCCGTTGATGCGCGTTCCTATCGACGTTCTTAAGAGTCACGAATGGCGTCCTAGTCCTCTCTCCAGCCCTCACAAACGGGTCCCAGGTCTCGGGCCTGTTTTCGCACTCACCCCTCGCAAGTGCCTCAGCCCTGGATTTTCTCCCTCGTTTCGGCCTCACCTACCCTGCTTGAGTGTTCGCGTCTTGCTGACGGCCTCTACCTTCACACTTGCGCGCTATCGCATTCGGTTCACATGCCCCGGATTGAAACCGCCTTGCTTGGCCATCGAATAGTGGGCAGCTGCACAGTATATGTAAACGTGTTGCTGCCGACGGCGTAAAGCGACCTACCGGCGCAAAACAAAACAAACTGAAGCTCCACCCACCGTTACATAGCATCACCTACTGCTGAAGTTGTAAGACACAATCGCCCCTAGACTGTCAACTACGATTTGTTAGGACACAATCGCCCCTAGACTGCCAGGTACGATATAGTCCGGCGAGCCGATGGCGGGAACAGCCGCCGCCACTCTCTCGATCTCGCGCACATCGTCGGGGGAGAGAAACCGCGCCTTGCCCCTGCCGGAGTTATGGCTCGAGTTTGCCATCAAATCTCCCGCCTGGAACAGCGGCAGCAGTGGTAGCAGCAGCAGCAGCAGCAGCAAGGTAAAGCAAAAGAGTCAGAGGTGGTAAAGATCATCTATCTGCCGCTGACAACGCGATATTGAAAAACGCATTACTGAAAGTCATCAACGAGTACGAGTAGTCGCTGCTGGGAGTGACGCCCCCTAACCTTCCCGCACGAACGACCGATCGGCCAAGCATTCCGCGCCTGACAAGGGGGGAGGGGGGGGGGGGGGGTACGCATACGCGAGACCGGAGTGGGCGAGCGGGCGGGCAGGCAGGCGCTCGAGTCTAAGATGACATTTTCTATACCCTTGCGATCACGCCCGGGCACAGGGTATCGTCCTCAAGGAAATGCCGATATCGCAGGAGACGGTTTCGAAGCGGGATTCATGGTCGGCGCGGGTTCCAGAAAATACAAGCGTGTATCGTAGTTTAACTAACGTACAGCGAGCAACGGAGCCTTTCCGCGCCGGCAGGGGCCGGGCAAGACTCACCTGCGAGTGCGTTTTGAACGCTTCCAGGGAGGTGGCGATCGCATCCTCACCCACCTCGACACTGTCGCCGAAGAAAAATCGTAGTATACCCTCGATCAGCTCGGGGTCCTGCGCGTTTCGCAGGAACAAATCGGCGATGCGAGTACGAGCAAAGAGGTGTTGGTCGAAGCCTTGGTGTGTTTTTTTTCGTCGGATTCCTCGTTTTGTGAGCTCTCATCCCGGGCTTGAAAGAGCAAGCAAAAACGAACGGGCGATAACGAGACGCTCGAGGCGAGGGTGCTGCCACAGGTCGGCGCAAAGAAAAACAACAACTGTACCCGGTAATTCCGCGCGCATTGCGCAAATCTTTTTAGCGCGACAAACGATCAAAGTGATTTTTATTTCGATCCACTAGTTATCTATTCCGGTGCTTTCGTCTCATCGAGCGTGGCATGGCCTTTGCGGACGCAATCTAAAATTCTCCTCTATCGTTGGAGCGTTTTGGGACAGGCGGATCGACTGGAGCTGGATGCGTGAGCGGCGAGGACAGCGAGGCCGCCTGGACAAGGGAAAGCTGAACGGGTGCCCGTCGTGCAGTGGAGGGCGACAGAGAGCTTGGTACAACACCTAGAAATAGAAGCAGTACCATGAAAAATGAAATCCACCCTCGGTTAACTGTTCATGGAAACCACGCTCGCTGCGCGACGCCAGGGGAAGAACGGGGGCGGATATTGGTGCCCGACGTAGCCATTAATATAACCGTCGTCGTTTTCCACGGTAACTTCGGCTTTCACTGCCCACCCGAGGCTAAACGGTACCCATCCACCCACCCACCCACCCACCCACCCACCCACCCTCCTCCCTGACGATAATCGTCCGAGAAGAAAACGCCGAGCAAGAAAGACGGAAGCCACAGACGCTCCGGGCTCTTGCTCAAAACGCACACAACTCACAAAACACAGAGAGTTCAACACCCAGACGGGAAGGGAGGGAAGGGAAGGCCAAGAGAGAAAAAAAAAGAGGCCAACGATTGCTGCGATTGACCCCGCCCGTCCGAGGTCACGCTACGAGACCGATCTCACTTTTCTGGTAAAGTCCTCCATCCTGAGACTGGCGGTGGAGCATTTCTTCCCAGCTCCTTTCTGGATAAGCTCCTGCCACAGGCACAACGTCTGCATCCAGCTGATCGACAGCCGAGAGACCAAGGGTTTGGAAGGGCGAACCAGGTCTCCTGACGTCAACGCCTTCGCAGTGCGTCGACAACAAAACAAAGAGCGAGAGAGAGAAGGAGAGGGGGAGGGAGAAAGAGGCGGGGGAGGGCGGGGGGGGGGGGGGGGGGGGCAGAGATAGAGAGGGAGTCGAATCAACATTGACAGGTGGGAGAAATGGCGAGGAAATTGCAGGCCGCGCGTGCATGCAAGCAGTTCGACCTGCCAGCGTGACCCGCTATCATCTTCCGCGCCTGAAATGTGCACACGCGCTTTTACCACGCAGCATCATGCGCGAAATAGGGGAGAACCGAGACGTCACACAAACTCCCGGAGAACAGGTGAGCTCCCGCTCTCGTTTTAGCAGCTGTGGCTCAGCTTCTGAACTATCCCTCCTCGAGGAAAGCAGTGCTTCGTACCCGAGCCCTTCACGCTCTGCGGTCGCTTGCTCTTTCGGGTGAGTGAACTGAGGCTAGCTCGTACCTGCATCTCGTCGGCTACAAATCAGCGGCAGCGTCCCGCTCCGATTCCACCTGCGTGCTACATCCTACTCGCCCCCCCCAGCGAGTGAAAAAAACACGCGGTCGAGTGCCCCACGCACGCACGCACTCACGCACGAATGCACGCTAGCGGCGCGCAAAAACGCACGCAAACATGTACGCGAAAGCCTATGTATGTCAGGAGCGCCAAAACGAGATGCCTCATTCTTAGAACTAACGCCGGTCAACCCACATTCAACGAACCCGTCTGTGCGTACACACGCAGCGTGCGACCTTCACCTTTTCCACGGTCCCGCTGAATGTTGGCGCGTCCATCCCCTCCTTCGGCGACTGTTGTCTTACCCTCGCCGCCTGTGGACGCCGCCAGATGTTCAACACCCCGAACACCTGAAGTACGGGGGGAGAGCAAACGATGGAAAGCAGCGCGCGGGGGCGGGGGGGATGCTCATGTCACGAATAGACGTAGTCGTATGACCATGGAACCTCGCATCCCTACCACGCTGCGACGGAGTACGTCGGGTTTTCATCGACCAGGCAGACAATTGGGGGGGGGGAGGTGGGGGCGCTGTGTAGTACACCACATACTTGGCCGTCTGCTCTGCTTGGGCAGTGATCGCGCCTACAAACGCCCAAAATGTACATGATGGATGTCTACAGACTCGTCGCAAAGAACGGAGGTTAACTTCAACGCTGTGCGGGCGACGGGGGCGATCAGGGTGATGGTGGTGGTGATGGGTGACGCAGCAGTATGGCGGCACGTACTCACCCCTACCCCGGCTTCCAACTCTCTTTCTGCTACTCCGCTCGAGGGGGGAAAAAATATTCGCGACGGCCTCCGCACATCGATATTCCTCTGCAATCTGCAACAGCCGCATCGAAAATATTTTCAACCCAAGGCTGACAAACCCACCCCTTACCCCTGAGCAGGGTACAAGCTCATAGAGTAAGGGGGCGCTGGGGCACCGAGGCACTGTACACTGTCGCGTGCACAACCCAATGTCACAGTAAAGGCGTCTTCCATCACCTTGTCAAGTCGGGACTGGTCTTTCTGGAAAATGCTGCCGAAAGACTCGATGACCTTGGTAGGAGTGGGAGGGTGCGGCGGTCGGTGTGCGCACGTGGGGGGGGGGGGGGGGGGAGGGAGGTGTACTCGACATCACGCATGGCCGTAGTCGTATGACTATAGACCCTCGCATCCCTACAATGTCGGGACGGAGCACGTCGGGTTTTCACCGACCAGGCAGACATTGCTTGCATAACAAATCTAACTGGACGACCAGCTGCGACCGACCGCCAAAGAAACAAAAACGGTACCCTGGTTGACTAGCTCAAGTAGTGAGCAGCATGTTTTACATTGTCGCTGCCAACCGACGCCAACCCAACCTATATATAATATATATATAATATATATAGAAGGGGGAGCGCAGTGGGCAAGACGCGGTCAGCCTTTCAAATCTACCAGAGTGTCGGCGACGGTGTACATCAAGTATAAAATAGGCAGCTACAAGTAGACACGCCGTAAGGGTGCAGTAATACCGCGATGGGGCGAAAGTAAAAGTACACGGTGCACACAAAACGCAGGAAAAGCAACGTGCGCGGTGCAATGGAAAAACACAAACGAATCGACAAACAAGTGAGATGCTGCTGTACTGACAGCAGGATGCTGCTGTACTTACAGCAGGATGCACTCACAGTTGCTGCAGCCGCTCCATAAAATGAGCGAAACCGCGTCGAATTGCAAACGAAACAGAAGTTAAGAATAACCATTCGGTGGGACGACGCGCAGGTCACCTTTCGGACATCGCGGTACATCAGCATGTGCTTCGCATTCGGCAGCGCTTTCATGATCGGCTCCATCACCGAGAAGCCGTTGCCCTTGGGGTTGAAGGATATGTGGCCGGATCCCAGGGTCGAGGCAGCACCAAAAACCGGTGCATGGGCTGGTAGAGTCCTCCGGGCGAGAAAAACGTCTATAGCCGCGCACACCCCGAAAATCTAGCCGCGTGTGCGAGAAGTCGAGTGTGTTTCGCGTTTGGTCGGGTTGGGAAGTGGCGGGGAATAGTAAGCGACACATTTTGGTCGGGTGTATACCACAGCACCGGGAATCGGGGGGGGGGGGGGATACTCGATATCGTGCACGGTCGTAGTTGTATGACCATAAACCCCTGCATCCCTACAATGCCGGGACGGAGTACGTCGGGTTTTCACCAGATAGGTAGACATTGCTTGAACGAAGCGCCAAGCGCGTGAGGTGTTCGGCAAGTCGCACGAAGGGTGAGTTGCATCCTACTAAGAACCGCTTGTGGGGCAGAGCTGCCTATGGATGACAGCTTCAACGAGTTCATTTATTTTTCGGTGCGGCCACTTCCAGAGACAGCAATGGGGGTACTATGTAACTGCCTCGTGGGTGCCTTACCACAAACACTACAGCACCTGATACGATCATTCCCTTCGTGCGGAGTAAATGTTCACCCCGCACAAATGCTCTATAACTCGATCGTCAGCTGTAACCGACCGCCGACAACAAAAAACGGCACCCTGGTTGTCTAGCTCAAGCAGTGAGCGGCATGTTCTACAGTGTCATTGCCAACCGACGCCAACCCAACCTATATATTAGGGGTGGGGGGGGTAAGTCAACCATCTCCGCTGCAGTCTAAACTGATGCCCTCTGTCGCTGTCGTTTTCCTGTGGCGGTACTCCATACGGACCCCGATACTCCGCAGTTAATTTGACCCAGACAAGCAATGGGACTACGTACAGCTATGAGTTCAGGAAGGTCATCAGCATACGCACGTTAGTGCGGCCATAAGCCTGGTACGGTCATCGAAAACAAAGGCAAAGAAAGGCGGCTTTCGCTGATCGCGCTCACCCTCCCAATCGCGTCGTGGTCAACTCCACACATCGCAAGCTTAATTATGTTCTCCAGCCAGTACGGCTCTGAGAAGGAGAGCACACCCAACTTTTGGAGCATCCTGATCCAAGGTCACAGTGACGTCATGACGTCATAAGGTTTGCATTTTCAACGAGCGCGTCAAGCGGGGGGGGAGGCACGCCACGGAGGACATTTCACAACGGAGGTGAGCATCGAGGTAATATATGACTGCGACGAAACGTTGCGGTGCGCCGTATGAAGTTATGGTTTAGGGCCGCGATGCGGGGAATAGGGGAAATACACAGGGTAGTCTCGTCGAATGGGCGAAATAACCCCTTGGCTATCGCTACTATGGTGCGCCGTGGTGTGGCGCAAGGTTCTCGACCAAGAGGAGGCGTTATTTCCCCCGGTTAACTCCACATCTGCCAGCGTTATACGCCTCGAAAAAAGTATCGCGGCAGTAACTGGGGCACAAAAGGAAGACTCAGAACCGAAGGCGATATTGGGACAGGGCAGGCCTCAAGGGAGGCAACGAACACAGCACAAACAACACGAAGCAAGAACCGCGACCACCACAGCCTCGACGAAAGAACCAACAACAACAGCATCAACTGAAACGACGACAACTACTATCACAGACAACAAAAACAAGCAACAGTCGACGACGTTTGCTCTTGTTGCTTGAGTCACGGGTCTCACTTGTGCATCAGAGTCGACCCGCAGCGGCCGGTATTCCACACGAATGAGAAGCGGGCCTGGAGGCTCGGGGAGAGCTTGTGGACGGGGACGAAGCCGGGCATCCTCTCCACCGCGTCCAGGCGGGCAACGTACACCGTGCTGCCGGTCTCCGCAAGGGCACGCACACCCCGGTCGAGGAAGGGCGCGTCGAAGGCTTCGGGCACGGAGGGGACCTGACTCGCGGGTGGTTGATTTTCCAGGTTAAATCGCGCGTCAGACAACAGTACATTTACAGCTTCTATCGGGGGTGGTATATAGTGGGAAAGAAGCGCAGTAGGTCAGCTACCATCACGGAGAGATTAACGCCGGGCGACTTGCAGGGTGTATGAGCGGTCTATAGTTGTATCCTTTGCTTTCCAGATCTAAAGTTGCAGCAAAAGCCCTCAGCCTGTCAGCGGGATGTGACGGCTTGGACTGACACTTTTCTGTCAGCCAGAAAAAAAAAATGAGCGGGTGGAGGGAGGGGGGCGGCGGCGGGGGCGGCAGCGGTACTCGCGTGAATCAGACGAGTGAACGATGGACATTGTCGCGATGACAGACGTCACTGACAAAACTGCTCTACTCCACGAGGGCGGGGATGAGAGGGGGCGAAACATCTTCGACAGCGCAACGATCCCAGAATCGGCCCGTCGCCTACGAGTGCGGGTCTTGTACATAGCCGCAAAAAAATACAGCGTACTATTGCGGGGGACCATAGTAAATAGGACCAAATATTTTTAGGAAAAGTAGGGAAATATATAGGTTTTTATGTATACCGTAGGTCCTATTTACTGTGGTCCCCCGTAACACGAACTACCTATTGCTATAATTATCAACAGTGCAATCGGCTTGCATATCGAGTTACCTGCAAGAAGACCAGCAGCACTTCCTTTTGAAGGATCTCAATCGCGTACAGGAGCAGCCCTGGTACGTCGGCCAGCTTTTCAACCGATACATTGCACCCGGTGTCAGAGCAGCGGAGCGTGCCTGCGTTGGGCCAGCGTGGTGCGGTGTCGGTGCGATGCGGTGCGGTGCGGTGCGGTGCGGTGCGGTGCGGTGCAGTGCAGTGCAGTGCAGTGCAGCGCGGATATATGGTGAGCGCGAGCAACGATAAAAATATATTGGATAGGGGTCGGAGTATCATGACTAAAACTTCCACGGTGCCTCGGGGGCAGAGCGATCGTGCCTCGTCAGAAATTCTCGGCCTCGGGCTCAACGGTGCGGCCAAGCACTTTTACTCTTCCTCCCCCCTCGACTCTTTCTCCCCCCTCCCTTTACAGCGGTAATGATCTCTAGGAAAACGCGAAGTCATATTACGCAAGAGTACATATTGCGCCAAAAGGTACGCTAATATAACTCCAGGAAACCTCCCGATGACCCGACGCTGACCTGCTCCCCCCACGTCGCCAAAGGGGCTTCGGTCAAGGTCGTTCAGCTCGAACATGCCGGCCTGATGCTTCGGGATTCGGTCGATCCCAGCCTGCTCTAGCCAGCCGAATGATCCGCGCTTCTCAATGGCGCTGTCACGCCGATGGTAGACGACCATCGCTTCGTTGGGGGGTGCACGTGCGTACAGAGGAGAAATTAATAAAAGGCGTTATATGCTACTTACCATTGCAACTGGTTTTACGCGTCTCGCCAAAGCGCCGCAGGCTTAAGAGACAAGCACTTAGCAGGCACAGGAGACAACCGCATGGGGGCCAGCATCGGCCAAGGATTTTATCCAGACTTAGGGCTTATTCGAGTAAATCGAAATGCGCGCGTAGAGTGGGGTTCGCTGTGGTGGAAAGTTTCAAATTAGGCCGTCCGACTGCAAAACAAAACATAAAACGGTTTACCCACCGGGCTTTTCCCGCCAGTTGACGGATATATATAGGGGGATTCCGCCAATAAGATCAGTTCAGGACGCGGTAAACCTTACAGTACGCCGGCTCCCATCTGCCCGCTATACCGTATTCTGCCGAATGGCGTGAGTCTAACGACTACCAGCTCCAACCTCTGCAGCTTGGGAGATGTTTCCACCGTTCTTATCCGACACTGCTTATCTGAAAAGAAGAATTGATTCGAAGAAACATCCATCCGTGTTGTCCAGGCACGGGATCGCAGCTTTTGGGAACCGAAAGAATGAGCGCCTGCCTCTATACTAGACAACGCCTTTCATTGTGTCGGGGATAGGGGATCGTTGCATCACTTTTTTTCTGTGATCCCGACCCTGAACAACACGTACGCATCTTCCGACCAGTTCTTAACATCAGATAGTGTGGGATATATGTGGCAGCACCTCCCGCGGTCGGTGCTACCACCCCTCCCTTACTCTACAGCAGTCTCTCTCGGTATCCGAATTGCTGTTTGCGTCTCCTTACGTAGGCTGATTGTGTGACAGTTTTCCCTTACGTTCTCTGTTGTTGCTCCTGTTTAATTTTTATTGGAATGTGCTACTTGGCATCATATCATTGATTGGTTCATTCTTGAACGCTAAATGTACCCACGAAAACGACTTTTTGTTGAGACAACGGGAGCTGTTTAATACCCTGGTACCTGGTAGTTTTCTTGGACGGAAATCTGACGTCAGGACGAGAGAGATCGTACAGCAGTAGCAGCGTGTGCTTGAACGCGACAAAGTAAAACAAATTCGAAAGAGCGGGTCTGTCGGTGTCTTGTGAGTTCAACCAAAAAGCTGTACCTGGTAAGTAATACCTGGTATACTGGAAACAGAGCTATTAATAGTTATTAATATTAATAGTTATTTTCCGAGTTCGGGCAGACAATTTTTTCGGCGAACGGCTGTACAACCAAGACGTGGACGTTGTCCGAGATGTAGGAGGATTGCTCAAAATTTAGACTTTCCGCATCTTCAACTACAACCGCAGTACAAATTCAGCACCGAGTAACTCGTGGGAGTTTGGACGAGCACCAGGGTATGCACGTACTGATGAGATGTAGGCTGTCATCCTTCTGTCTCTACAGCAGTATACAAGGTCCGTCTCCGGGACGTGCCTATATAGGGGACGGGATTGGCGCAAGAACGAATTGAAAACGATACAGCCATGCGACGTTAATTATTAATGGTACAGGTATGCAAAGTAAATAATTCGGGAGTAAAGGGAGTAGCGCAAGAACGAATTGAAAAACGATACGAACTTGTACAGCATGTTGATCTTGATTATTAATGGTACAGCTAAACAAAGTGATAATTCGGCAGTTACAATAAAGAGAAAAAAAAAAGTGTCACTAAATAATATCCTACAGGAAATAGAGGTAATTATTTGAGGGGTGGACAGACCTTGATAGTGGATCTTTATGGGGGTTTTGTGTTGGACGCCTGAAGCCGACCCTCCGACCCGAACCCGAACCCGAACCCGAACCCTAACTTAACCTTGCTAACCCTAATGTCAGTGGTCAGTGCTGGGATGCTGTGCTTGTTAAAGACCCTAGGTTGGCTCGGCCGGAGTGGATGCTGAGCTTGGGAAGACTCTAGGTTGACTCGGGATGGCTCGGGATGCTGTGGCTGGGAAAGACTCGAAAGTTGATTAAGCCGCGTAAAACATACCCCTAGCCAATCAGAGTGCCTAATTAGCTACCCCAGGAAGATCTACTATCAAGGTTTGTCCACTACTGAATTATTTTTATTAATTCGTACTGAAAATAGAGGTAATTATTTTTTTCCGAATTCGGGGAGAATCTAGAGCAGTAGATGAAAAATTACGTATTTTCCAAATCCGGGGAGACGAAATTTTATAAATTTTGAAATACGTCAGCTGTGAGTTCCACTGATCAAACATCGATGGACCATCATCGTACGGGATGTATACGAGAATATATCGGGAAAGGAGTTCAAAATAAAATGCATGTAGCGAAAAGAACCATAATGAAACGACCACAAAAAAGATGAAAAACAAAACAACATCGATAGACCATCATGTACGGGATGAAAACGTGGAAAAGAAAACAAGCCATGTGGCAGTAACCATGATTGTGGTAAAACGATATTTCATCACAACGTTTCATGTCGCGAAAAATGCTTATCACTATTATTATGGGGATCAATAATTATTTATTTTCCGGATTCGGGGAGAACAAATAGTTGATACTCAACTTTGCAAGCTGCGTAACACGCCTCGTCTATATTCCATTTTTACCTAATTTTTCGGTTTGCTATATACCATTTTTACCTAATTTTTCGGTAAAAATGGAATATAGACGAGGCGTGTTACGCAGCTTGCAAAGTTGAGCATCAACTATTTAATCAGTCGAACTCACAGCTGACGTATTTCAAAATTTATAAAAAAAAATTATTGAAAATTATTGAGACGAAATTATAGCGGACATCAGACCCAGTATCAGTGCCTATAGGGCATCATTTACGTACGAATATGTGCAGGTATAGTTTCTGCTGCTGTATCACGGACAGTCAAATAACGACGGCAACGACATGGTGGATGGTTGAAATGGCATCTTACCTGCCCCGACCGCGACGACGGTCACCGTGATCCCTAGCGCAGCCGCCGCAGCAAGAAGGTCACTTCTGCTACCGCCGTGGTTTCTCGTCATCCTTGTGTCCTCCCTCTGGCTTCTTCCGGCTCCGGAGGGACCCCACACACGGGTTCAAGCAAAGCGTGACAACAGACGGGATCTGGCTGGAACGTTCACAGATTAACCGTATGGGCTACAATGCAAGGGCCACCGCCGTGCAGTGCAGCGGTGCTCGCGGGCGGAATGCGCGGCGCTGCAAGATGGCAGACGATCAGATGATGGCCGCCATTGTGCTAAACTTTGCTGAATCTTCAATGTCGAATTTTAGAGGAAGCGACTGGAGGACGGTGACAATAAACCAATGGAATGTCTTGAATATGGTGAGCTCCTGAAACGACACCAGATAGGCCGATATGCGGGAAGGCGACACACGACGGCCACAGCGACGACACGGCCGATATTAGAGATTTAAGCTTGTGTGGCAGCCATCGCAGCCCTTCTTCGCTGCCAGCCTACTGCTGTGGGAGGGTAGTATTCACGAATGAAGATGCCACCCTACAGTAGTAGGAGAAGCACAGATCAGCGTCCATGACCGTCTCTATAATGAATGTTATGAGGCAGCAACCTGGAGTGGCGCTGCTGTGTATATACCAGGTATACTGGTGTACACAGCGCGCAGTGGTCACGCTTGAGGCGGCTACTACATGTTGAGGCTCCTGTCCGTTGCCAGCCGCCAGCCTACTTCCATGGGGGAGGAGGGTGGGTACTATGCGCGTGGAAGGACGCCGCCCTGGAAGAGCCAGATCAGCGGTCGTTATTGTCCCCTATCATATGATCCCCGAGGGGGCCTCTGCTCAATAATGTGCTCGTGGCTGGCGAGGTGAGGGAAAGTACCCTCGAGTACCCGGCCCCAGCTGGATTGCACAGCCAGATGTGAGTACTACTGCTGTTGTCGTGCAGAGTAGTACAATACTTATGCTCCCGCAAGGGACCTGAGGCCAGGAGAAGCAGCACGCGCTATTAGATGTAGATAATGAGCAGCACGTCGAACAGCGGTGGTGTTACTGCTGTGCGGATGTTCTACCCGTCGACATCCAGCACAACCAGTGTCCGTGCCTAATCTTCAATCCTATTAATAGAGAGATACAAGTTATATGGTCACAAAACTACGCCACAGAGATACTACTGTACATTGTTACGTACCAGGTAAGCAGTAAGCACAGGTAGGAGACAATGCAATGACATGTCATCATACTGGATATGACAGGCACGACATAAATATACCTATTCTATGATGATCCTCAGCCATATCCGATTAATTCTTTTAGTCGGCGGATCTCTCCCGCCTCTGACCGTCTTTCCGCGCGGTTTCTTCGCCGGGGCGTTCCTCCTGCACGCCTGAACCGCCTGGTGTCCGAGGATCTGCCCGCTCAGCGCCGTGGCGACCGCGCGAAGCCTTGACGCTGAGATCTACGAAGAAATCTCCGAAAATACCTGCCCTGTCAGTGTTTTGAGCCATGGTCTCTCGACAGAGTGTATGCATTCGCGTGGTTCTTTCCGGCGTATCCTCTCCGACCTCCGACCCATGGGGAGGGTCACCTACCCGGCGGGCGTCGCCATTGTGGGGGCCTGCGCGGGTGGCTGTATCTTGGACATCGATGGTACGCCCCGATAGCACATGCCACCCAGGCTTAGTTGAGAACTGCCATCCATAAAAATTATGCCGGGGATGTATGAGAGAGATATCGCATGTCACCTACAGCCAGTAGCTCTTATGGCGGCCGGCAGCAGTGGAGCTGTACTACGTGGCCACGGAGATGTACAGCTGCAGCAGTACTGCTACAGCAGCTGCTGTGACGGCACCTTTCTGGTCATCGCTTACTCCCTGACTTGAAGTTAGTTACACCGCTATCTAGGATTCCGCCGCTTTTCGGTTAATCGGCAAGTAAATGTCAGTATTCTCCCGCCTTTTCATTTCTCAATTCGCTGTTATTATAAATTACATATAGAATACGCGCGTTCGGTTTATCACAATACTTGTAAAATTCGGTAAAAATGGAATATAGACGAGACGTTTTACGCAGCTTGCAAAGTTGAGTATCAACTAATCAGTCGAACTCACAGCTGACCTATTTCAAAATGTATAAAAGACATACAACAAATTCTCAAGAGTGGAGTGCGGAGCGCACGCTCTCAATATGTTGGCATCGAGTATCAGCCTCCTTCTACTCCTCTACTTTATACTCCCTGTACGCGAGTCTGCGACCGGCGGCCGTCCAGGCCGCCGGCGTAGCCTCTTGTACATATTTTATGAAAGAGAGAAAACGAAAAAAAAACAAAGAAAAAAAGAATACAAATCGAAAGAGAGAAAGGAAAGAAGGAAAGAAAAAAACTGTCGTGCCTCCCCGCAGGGGATGTGGCAGACATTTTTTTTTTTAAAATAAATTTTGAAATACGTCAGCTGTGAGTTCGACTGATTAAATAGTAGAAAAAAAAAGCGCGCTAGAGAAAAAAAAACAACACCACCACCACCACCACTCTATTTATAAACAGTGAGATTAAGAACCAAGGGAAAATAACTGGCAAACCGAAGCACAAAGCACCCTCGAGATAGCGGCAGCAGTTTGTGATATGAGTAGCATAGCCAGGTTCTCCCTGCTAGTCCGCTTGGGACCTTGCTACCCTGTCTGCCGTCTCCGTCCTGCGTTCGTCAACTGTGCCCCGCCCCTCGGCGTCAGACAATACGAAACAAGCAAAGCAGGCTCATCATCCACCCACGCCACACGACTCATTTCTTAAGGCTTATCAAAAGAAGAAAGGAGGAGAAAGAAATAAAATGAAAATCACAGAGGATCAAGCGCAAAAAACGAAAAATAAAAATAAAAGAAGACCAAAGAAGACCACGTTCGTACCAGCTGCACCAGTTGGCGGCACGAGCAGCATAGGCATGTTCTACTTCCTTGTCGGCCTGTTGCCTTGCTACCCTGTCTGCCATCGCCTTCCTACTTTCGTCCACCGCGGTTTCCCTTCTACTCCTCCTGTTCCCCCCCCTCCCCGCATTCCCTTGGTCGGGTTTCCTTCCACTCCTCTTGTTACCCCCCCCCCCCCCCCATTCCCTTGGACACGACACCCAACGGCGGATGCGCGGCGCTGCCTACTCAGCTGTGCCTCATCCTCGTGCCACCTCATCAAGATCCGTTCGGCTGCTTCGAGGATCCCCCGGTACCACTTTTCCGCCTTTTTTGCTGCAGTGGACCGCAGTGCGGTCTCAACTCCAAAAACTAAGGGGGCAAATTCCGTTGACCGTTCGGTGGCTCGGAACTCCCTAAGGTCTTCAACTGTAGACTTCTTGTACCCTGTATGTTATACCGCAATGAATATCTGGTATTAATAGTCGTTTTATCATATGTTTGATGCAGGCAAGAACACACACATAAGAGCAAAAACGCTATAGTTTTGTTTTTCTTTTTTTTTGCGATTTGTTTTTTTTTGTTCCTTTCGATGTTTTCTCTCTTTCACAGAATGTGGATGTCGTGCCTGTCCTATCCAGTGCGATGGCATGACATTGTGTTGTCTACTCTGTCTACTGCATCGCAATGTATTATCTCTGCATCGTAGTTTTGTGACTTGTATCTGTTCAGGATTGAAGAATCGGCACGGACACGTATCTCCTCCGCATTGTATATTCGGCACAGACACTGATTGTGCTGGATGTCAATGGGTAGGAAGAACGGTTTAATGTCAAGAACACACACACACAAAATATCTATCAGTACGTACCCGAGGCAAATACAATTTTGGGTCCAAATAATTGCTTCGAGGAACTCCTGAAGAACTGCTGTATACCAGTACGTACTTTAACTTCAATCCCGTTTTTTTCCTTCTTTCCCATTCCATGTATTACGTTTTCGTGCTCTGGTCAACTTGACGCCGCTACGAATACCGGGAATCTAAGTCTCCTCCGATCTCCGTGTCGTACATAAACCGGTAAGGGTCTGGTCAGTTGTGGGTGAACAAAGGATAGTATATTTTAGACAGACGCCACTAAATGGATACCACAGGGTACTTGCATTTTCCACGACGAAACATTGTCTGGACATCAGACACCTGTGAATATGCCTGCTGGTTGACGTTTGAAAGAAGGTGGAATACAGTTGGCCAGGTCAACCGCAATGGGGATTATGACCAGTGCTTTTCCCGCGTCACCATTTTTACCCAACGGACCACCGTTCGCAAAGGCGCCACCTGGGCAGGTTGGCCACAGAACGGCGTTCAGGGAACAGAGCATCGTCAGGGCACACCGAGTATTGTATTTCGTACCGAAATTCGACCCCTGCCTATTGCGCACGTCCACCCCGACCGCTCTCCGCGCAGATGCAAGACGGAGAGCCCGAAAAAAAACATCGGAGGAGGAATATTCCAACAGGAGAACCTTGCTGTCGCTCCTCATTGCAAGGTTCCTCGCGGTCTGGAAGTTTCCCTTTTCGGGCTTCCGACATCGATCAATTCTCGCTACGAAGAACGGTTAACCCTCTTGTGGCTTCAGAGGCGAAAATAGACGGTGAAAAGTGACACATTCACAGCAGCGGTCACCGCGAAATTGTGAGGGACGATAAAAATTGTTGTCCGAGTTACTAGAATGCAAGGAGTCGTGCTGCACGGGCGCAGCATGGTCCTGCTCGTACTGCCGGGCGCCCTCACTGCTCGTATAGGCGCTTGATAGCACCAAAGTAAATCACTGCTTTGGTCGGTATCTCGGTTTCTCAAAGGGATTAATACCAGGGGTGCATGTCAATTAATACTACCAGGTATGCGATATACTAATTAATACCTCACATAGAGCACAAGCCGGGAAAAGCTTCTGCTGCCATTGGTGAGGGAAAATATGGCACAAGGCCAACTACTCTGTAGGCTAGCTCACGAAAGCAGCCCACAGAAGTACTGCAGTACGAGCGCGATAAAATAGCGGGCCTGCAAGGTGAGCGGGCGCCACGCCAACATAGCACAAGCCAGAAGAACCAGAAATAGCCCGACTTCCGTTCCATACTCTCAACTCATGTGATACATGTGGTACCAGTACTTGAAAGAGGCATAAAAATAGTAGTACAAAAAGAAAAGTGCAATTAATTCCATCCAGTTTCAGGTCAGTTTCAACTAAAAGATCAAATCAAAATCAAATCGAAACTTCTCCAAACCTTGCCCGGTTCCCTACCGAGACAGACCCGAGCATAGCATGGTCTATAACCTTTTTCCGCGCAGGAGTCGTCACAGCTACGAGTAGCCGTAGCGGATGCGACAAAAAAAAAAAAAAAAAAAAAAAAAAAAAAAACAAAGTCGTCCCACAGCGCGTAACCGACGACACAAAACAAATAAATAGGAGAACAGGTACACGAAGAACATCGGATGACCACCACCACCACCACGAGGCGAAACAAGGTAGGGGCTGCGATCGCACAATATGCCCCTACAGCAGTACCAGGAGTACGCCTACGTACAAGACGCCGCTAGACCTGAACAGATGAACCATGTGCGTACAGATAGGTAGTTAGTTCCAACAAGAACTGATGCGATGCCTTCGCCGCCGCGCCCGCTATGCGTATCCTACTGCGCACACAACGTACCAGGTACGGTTAACGTAAGGTGACATCAGCCGCCGAGGTGACAAAAAAACACTTACGTGTGATACACCGATGGGTGTTTTCAGCTGTTCTGTGTACCGGGCAGACAAGAAAAGCGCCACCGCCACCATGATAGTAACTGAGTACATTACAGCATACGTGTATACGAGGTATGACTATATGTACAGCACTATTACGTAGCAGTAGTAGTAGCAGCAGTAGTAGTAGTAGTAGTAGTAGTAGTAGTAGTAGTAGTAGTAGTAGAGCGACCCGTGCGTCCGTGCGCGCGCGCGTGCGTGCCGGCGTCTAAAGTGTGCTCTCTACAACAAAGAAAAAAGCTAAGACGGCGACATGTGCCTCGGTGTACCAATGGGCGTACCTTCGGCATCCTGCCGACGTTTCGAAGCGGCCGAGTACACAACTCGTGCACCAAACCCAGGCGCGCCCTTTCAGAAGATACCGGACTACGACTACACAAACACACGCTAAACAAAAGGAACGCATGCATGCATGTATGCATGCATGATGGCTATAATACGTACACGTACAGATCACGGAGATCACACGAATGTGAGAGGCACGCAACGAAGACACACATTCGAGGAAAAAAAACATAATCTTGAGCTTCCACATAAAACAGGAACACAAAATAGAATAGTCCCAGAACGATTCACATGGTCTTAGCTTGTCATTCACTCATCGACTTTCCAAGCAAAAAACGGAGCAAACTTATGTACACAGCAGTTGGTATCATGTTTTTCGCGTACAGCTTGGAGCTTGTGCGACGAGGTCAACGCAATCATTTCATTCACCCCCATCAAGTGCAATAAAACAAAAAATAAAAACTCCGCTCAAATCCACATGTTGATCCTCGGTCGAGTTCGAGAGGACGCACTAAGAGCCTCCCCCCCCTCGAAGAGCTCTTGCTCCAGCCACGCAGCAGCAGTAACAACAAACTACAAAAGAGCGTGAGCTATCCGACCACCCGATGTTGATGAACGACTGGGAAATGCATCTGATCCACGTACGCAGTATTCGTACGTGTATGATACTGGTAAATAGTTAGCAGATTCGCTTAGATAACGTTACGAAACGGGATGCGGTGCAAAGCAAACTACGCGCCCCGCGCGCCCATCCCCGATCCCCCGAACAGACCCCTCTCCCCTGTTTCTGCTAAGCGAAACAAACTGAGTCGAAACCGACACCGACACAGGACCCAGACCAAGCCAAACACGAAAATCGAAAGCCGAAATCAGTTTCTGTCACCCCTGCTACCTTTTGGAATGTTTCATCAGGTCTCATCGTGTCACCAATCGGTCACCAACCGATCACTAATCAGTCACCAATTAGTCTCCTATTCGGTCACCAACCCCCAATAGGCCACCACTCGGTCACCAATCGGTCACCAACCGGTCACCAGTCACAACCATCGGCCACCAATCGGTTACCAATCGGTCAACAATCGGTCACCAACCGCCACCAATCGGTCACCAATCGGTCATCAACCGCCACCAATCGGTCCCCACAAGGGGAACAACCGGCCAACGATGGGGTGCGCTTGCTTGCGAACAGCCCGATACCAACAATAATACCTGGTGCAGTCACGTCCAAAACACACCGTGGCGGTCATATCATTGGAACAGGACACGATGGGGCGTTTGGGATCCCCTGTTCCCCATCGAGGCGTTTCCAAAGAAATGTGCTTAGCCGGACGCACTACTGATAGCACCGTGCAAGGATATCCCGTCTGAGCGGCGCATGTCATACGCCGCGTTGGACGATCAGCACATAAATATCATCGTACCCGAGCTACGTATCATAGGCTTGGCGATAAATGTCGGGTGCAAAGAAACAAGAGCCAGGTGGAGAGCACAAGAGTAAAAAAAAAAATACTCTTCCAATCTTGGCGTGATATTTGACAACACGTAGTTAAAAGGACAAGTCAAAGTGAAAAGCCCCCCACCCCCTACCCCCCCCCTCTCTCTCTCACCCTACCCCCCCCCCCCCCCGTTCCCTTGATGTACACAAACAAAAAAAAAATCCGTACGGGTGCCTTTTAACTCTTTTTTTTATCACTGCAAAACTTATCCCACACAAAAATCTCAAGTATTCCCCCCAAAATCGTGGGTGCAGTGCAGTTGTGGAGTCTATTTATTAAGCGCGCCACACTCGGTGTATATTTTTTCAAATCTTGAGGGCAATCAAAACGAAGTCCATCAACCTCCCGCTCCCCTAACAAAAGCCACTCCCTTCGGTCAGGTCAGGTCAGGTCAGGTCAGTCTATGGTGAAGCCCGTGAACTCGTAGTGGATGCAGAGGCCCAGAGATTCCTTGAGCTCGTCCTTGGTGTCGTAAAGAGGCAGGTCCAGCTTGTTGAAACACGTGTGCGCCCTGGGGAAGGCGCTTTCCCCTTCGCCACTGACTGGACCGAGAACGCCCTGAAGCTACCGTCGTTACTCTGTATATATTTTCATCCATATTTCCCCACCCGTCCATCCATCGATTTCGCCGGGATTGATATTGAGGAGGGAGGAAGGGAGGAAGGGAGGAAGGGAGGAAGGGAGGGAGGGAGGGAGGTAGGGAAGGAGGGAAAGGGAAAGGAAGGGAGGGCAAGGGAGGAGAGGAGGGGGGAAGGGGAAGGAAGGGGGGGAGGGGGGGTGTACTCGATAAGAGAGATGTACTCGATCTCATGCATGGCCGTAGTCGTATGACCATAAGACCCTCGCATCCCTACAATGCCGGGACGGAGCATGTCGGGTTTTCACCGACCAGGCAGGCATTGCTTGCACCAAGCGCGAGCGCCGTGAGGTGTTCGGCGAGTCGCATGAAGGGTGAGCTGCATCCTACTAAGAACCGCTTGTGAGGCGGACTTTCTTGCATATGGATGACAGCTTCAATGAGTTAGTTTAATTTCCGGTGTAGGGAGGGGGGGGGGGCGATTGTGTCAATGCATGATATTCGTGAAATCACCACCGCTGTGCGCGGCCGACGGCGCAACACAAAACTAACACAAAGGTAGTCGAGTGCCGAAGCAAGTTTCGCCAGGGTCGGGAGGCGTCTTCATTATTGCCCCGACGCACAATTCCCGCGGAACGCCGCATACCCCCAACCGCTGTACAGCCAGCCGCACCCATCATCTCTTGGGACAGCCTACCTGGAATCAGATATGGATAATTTTAGCAGTATGAAGTACCAGACGTACTCGTAAGTGTGCGTGTGTTTTTCAAGAGACGAAGAACGCCGGCGACAACCGCAGACGTAGACACAGCCGCCGCCCAAAGTCACATGCGGCGTCCCCTCTTGCCAGAGAAACGCATTTTTTTTTCCCCCGCAAGCCGAGCTTCCGTTGTTGGTGCTGCACTCCCGCAGGAAATCAGGAACGAAATCACGCAGAAAAACAAGACAAACAAAACAAAACAGAAGAATTACAGCAGTCAGCCAGTCAGTCCCCCAAGCATACTCACCCAAGCAACTCATCAATCACCTGTAGGGCCTTGAATCCATGGGCGGGTAGCCGGTTGCTTCCTGTACAGAACTGTAGAAATCGCCCTTTCTCCTCCTCAGAAAACGACTCCACCACTTCCCAAAACCACTGCAAGAGATGTTGCGTTGAGGACAAATACCGTCATACAAGCACACGGTTCGGGGATGGGGGGCGGGTTGTCGGATGGGGGAGGGGGGGTGTACTCATTATCATGCATGGCCGTAGTCGTATGACCATAGACCCTCGCATCCCTACAATGTCGGGACGGAGCGCGTCGGGTTTTCACCGACCAGGCAGACATTGTTTGCACCAAGCGTGAAGCGAAACGTGAGGTGTTGGGCGAGTCGCATGAAGGGTGAGCTGCATCTTCATAAGAACTCTTGAGGCGGATTCTCCTGCATATGGATGACAGCGCCAATGAATTGATTTAATTTCTGGTGTGGCCACTTTCAGAGACAGCAATGGGTTTACCATGTACCTGCCTCGTGGGTGCCTTACGATATACACACTACGTGATCCCATCATCCCCCTTGTGCGGAGTGAAGGTTCCCCCCGCAAAAGCATGATCTAACTCGACCGCCAGCCGTGGTAACCGCCAAAAAAAAAAAAATCGGGGGGGGCGAGAGGGGGGGGGGGGGGGGGGGGGGGGGGGGGGGGGGGGGTGTACTCGATAGGAGAGATGTACTCGATATCATGCATAACCGTAGTCGTATGACCACAGACCCTCGCATCCCTACAATGCCGGGACGGAGCACGTCGGGTTTTCACCGACCGGGCAGACAATGGGGGGGGGGGGGTACTCATGTCATGCATGGTCGCAGTCGTAAGACCATAGACCTTCGCATCCCTACAATACCGCGACGAAGCACGTCGGATTTTTCACCGACCGGGCAGACATTTGTTTGCACCAAGAGCGAAGCGCCGTGAGGTATTGGGCGAGCCGCATCAAGCAAGGGTGAGCTGCATCCTCTACTAAGAAATCGTTGTGAGGTGGGTAGACTTTCTCGCTTCAGGAGGACAGGGCGTCGAATCAATTGATTTATTTTCTGGTGCGGCCAGGGTTGGGTACGTAAGAAGGGGAAGGTTGTGAAGAAAAAAAAACACGGGGGATTTCCACAAAACAATCCGTCAAGGGTCGCCAACGTTTAGTATATACCGGTTTACCAGGTACCACCCTGTGCATGAATAAAGGGACTGTTTGTATTGAACATCAGCTTTAAAATGTTCCCTACAGTATATTTCCGGGCAAAGTGTTAAATATATTTATATGACATACGTTCTTCTCCAGTTCCGGTGATATTCGCGATTCGTTTCGATGATCGGGGTTGGTCGTTGCGTTCGGCACGGAAAAAAAAGTAGCATACCTCTGTGCTCCCAGAAAACACGTGCTTCCACACACAACAAAGACAACTTCAAGGGACGCCCTTTTCTACACATATACTTACAAGTACATACTACTGTATGAGGTATATCATACCGGTACTGCCCACTGCACATTCATCGACTTCTCGCGATTCTTGGTGACGATAGGGGCTGGTCGTCGTGTCCCCCGCACAATAAATAATATAGTTTGCCTCTACACACCCGCGCCTTCAATAGTATGGAACCCGTACCTTGATGACGAGGTGCTCCTCTCCCGCCCTTCGGTAGTCCCCGAGATAACGAGAGTGTCGCTTCCACTCCGACACGTCGATGACGGGAATGCCGCAGAGCAGGAGTTCCAGCTCCTTGCAGAGGCGGAATCGACAACGGGTGTAGTGAAAAGCGCAGGAGGAGTGAAAAAATGAGTCGAAAAAAAATACATAAATACTACCGGTGTACGGAGTATCGAGTGTTTTAAGGTCAAAAACGACAAAACACACAAAAAAAACGAAAACACGGAAGAAAAACAAAACAACACGCGAACGAAAAGAAAAAGGAAACAGGCGCGTACGACACTAACCTCCTGAGTGTGTCCGCGGTCAGTCACACGGGAGTTTGCCGGCAAGCCAAAAACATTAGGTCCCTTGGTTTCGAGTCTTAACCGACTTTGACAACGCGAGCGGCGGCAACAGGCAATACCTACGCTTGCCCGACGCACGACTCACGACACTCCTAGCGGACGAGGACAAACAACCTTTGCCCCAACAACCGGACGAAAGCTACAACGTCACAATCCGTCCGTCCCACCCCGACCCGCAGGTGCAAGCACGGGAAAAAAAAAAAAAAAAAAATCCCTCGCCACAGTGCTTGTGCTGGTGCGAAAAAGACGCCCATTATATATGAAAGCATGACACCAGCCGCCGACGTGAGGCTGGCCAACTGAAGGGGTTTCTCCAGCGGATTTATTTGGGCGCTGATTTCCCACCGCCCCTGCTTTTGCCCCATTTTGCATACTCTCACGTCTCGTATACACCTCGTACCGCCCTATATACAGACTTACCCAACACCGTTTCGCTTACCCCGGCAAAAGTTGATGAAAACAAAATCAAGTCCGGACTTTCCTTCCCCCCCCCCCCCCCCCCCCCTCTGTCCGGACACTGACCTGGTAGTCGAAGACGGACGTGAGGTGCGACGGAATGACGTCGTAAAACCCGCGCATCAGATGCCACAGCTGAGCGTGGGTGCCATCGAGTACCCGGTGCTTCAGTCGCAGCTGATGCAAAAAAAAAAACGATTTTATCAAGTTAAAAACCAGGAGGTCCAGGAATCGAGAAAAGGCGTGGGGTGGGGCGGGGTGGGGTGTACTCATTATCACGCATGGCCGTAGTCGTATGGCCATAGACCCTCGCATCCCTACAATGCCGGGACGGAGCACGTCGGGTTTGCACCGACCAGGCAGACATTGCTTGCACCAAGCGCGAAGCGCCGTGAGGTATTGGGCGAGTCGCATGAAGGGTGAGCTGCATCCTACCAAGAATCGCTTCAGGCGGATTTTCTTGCATAAGGATGACAGCATCAATGATTTGATTTAATTTCTGGTGTGGCCACTCCCAGAGACAGCAATGGGTTTACCACGTAACTGCCTCGTGGGTGTCTCACCATATACCAGTACACACTATGTGATACGATCATCCCCCTTGTGCGGAGTAAAGGTTTTCCCCGCACAAAAATGATCTAACTTGACCGCCAGCCGCGGTAACCGCCGCCCCCCCCCCCCAAAAAAAAAAAAAAAAAACCGGCAGACTAGCTGTCTAGCTCACGCAGTGAGAGGCGTGTTTTACAGCGTCGTCGCCAACCGACGCCAACCCAACCTATAATATATATACCAATATATAATATAGGGGGGGGGGAGGGGGGGGGGGGGGGGGTTGAAGAATTGGCACGGCTACACCAGGAGCATCGCCGGGACGTCATCGCAGCGAAGCCTCTCTCGATAGGGGGGTGCACGGCTCAAGTCGAGGCGAAAGAGGCCTGGCGCAGGACCGATACCGATGAATCAGTGGGGTGGGGTGGGGTGCGCTCGCGCTCGAGGTGATCGTCGGCAAGAAGATGTTCGCTCGGAGCGGTTGTACACACAAAATAAACTACCTCCTACATACGTACGTACTACGTGTAGTAGTCCAATTTTCCCCGGTTTTACTAGACTTACTTTGCCCGCCACGTGCTCTACATAGTCCCAAAACCCAGCACGAAATCGACTGTGACGCCGCATCCTCCCAACCCACCCACCTACTCTCCCTCCCACACACCCACACATCTCCTACCCTCCGACCCACCCTCTCACTCATTCACCCCCCCTCCCACCTACCTACCCACCCACCGTATCATCCACCCACCCTCCAACCCTCTCTCCGCGAAATCGTTCGCGCCGCCCCACCTTCCAAGCCGCACACCTACCCACCCACCCACCCACCCACCTGAAGGTACTCCTCCTTGTTATCATCCGTCACTGCCACGTCCTTGCCCCCCGGCACCAGCTCCACTACCTCCTTCATCCCGAAGCTCTCCTGCGTCAGCGTGAAGTCCAGCCCGAGGGACTCGGCGCCCGCGTTGGCCTTGAGCCAGCACAGGCTCCGGTGTAGCTCGGCGTCCGAGAACTCGAGGTCGGAGAAAGCCACGGGCAGGCCGAGGAAGTGCTTAAGAATGGGGAGGGACAGGTGGTAGGGGGCCACGCTGTGCTCCATCAACAGCTTGCCGAGTACCTGTGTACCAGCATAAGAATATACACAGAGTGCACACGTGTATGGAGGCAGGACGAGGGGGGGGGGAGGGAGGGAGGGAGGGAGGGTCGGAAAGAGGGGAGGGGTGAGAGAAGAAGGGAACGCAGGACGCGGGGCAGATGGAGGGGAGAGGGGAGAGAGGAAGAAGGGGAGGGAGGGAAAAGGGGGGGGGGGGGGGGGTGTTTTAGTAAAAATCATACGACCGAAGAGCAGCAGCGGGGCATGCCCTTGCAGTCCGCATACACCATACACTACACACCGTGAACGAGAGCGCGTTTATCCAGGGGAAAAAAAAAACGTAAATCGAAAAAAAAAAAACAACCCACGGCACAGGGACAGGAGCACAAAACAAAAGTGCTCGGTACCCTTCCAGCTCCCGGAAGAGAACCGTTTCGCCTCCTACATCCCAACACTGCACAAATCCACCCCGGGAGTTGCGGTCGACGACTGACTTCGCTGACCGGCCGGAGCGCTACATTGACTGACATGTCATGAGCCTCTACTCACGGTAGTACTAGATAGATCGCACTTACTATTTAGGCATGCACAATTGCTGGAAGCAGCACGTACTTCGTAGTGAAAATGAGCTACGTATGAGAACAACGAAACGATTCAAAGGAAGGCGGGAAGGGGGCGGGGGGAAAGGGCGGTGGCAGGGAGAAGGGGGAAGGGAGAAGGGGGACCTAAGCTGAGCACAAAGAAGGAAAGGCCGAGGAGACTTACGAGCAAGAGGGGGGGTATCACGATATCATGCTCGCATCCCTACAATGCTGGGACGGAGCTCGTCGGGTTTTCACCGAACAGGCAGACACTAGCGGGGGGGGGGGGGGGGGGGGGGGGGGGCGGGGTGTACTCGGGGAGAGGGAGAGAGAGAGAGAGAGAGCGAGAGAGAGAGAGAGAGAGAGAGAGGGGGGGGTGCCGAGTTTTTCGCGTCGCTCACCCTTCCGGTGAACCGGAAGTACTCCAAGTGCATCTCGTTGGCCACGCCGCTCGACGGATTGATCTCGAACGCCCCGTTCCCCGGCTGCGGGGTGAACAGCCCCGTGGAGGGGTCGAAGAGGGCGCCGCACACCAGCAGGAACCACTCGCGCTCCAGGCCTCCCGCGTCCACCCCCGGCTCTCCCACAAATTGCACCTGCGGCGAAAAAAACGAAGAAAGAGGGCGGCGGCGGCGGCGGCGGCGGCGGTAGCAGCAGGACGGCAGAGGAAGAGGTTATCTTCAGCCGAGTTGGCGGAGCATACATATACACCACCTCTGGATGGTAAAGTAAGGACCGTTTGGTCTTCCTATTGACACACCCAACGTTGCCTATACTTTCGTCCAGAGTGGGGGAGTTATTAGCACGTGTTTATGCGCGCGTAGCGTTGGTTCCTGGAGATAGGTGGGGTCGCTTGACAAATCCAGAGGACACCGCAGGGAGTGGCGGCTCGTTGCAAGGGTACAGGAAAGGTCTCGTCGGCGCAGTCCCGTGCCCCCCCTATTGATTATGCAGTACGCTACGAGCGCGTAGACGAGAGCTCATGACTTGCTTCATTGTTCAGATCGTTTGGTGATGAATGCCCTCAAGTCGTACGACGATGACTGGTTTCGGACGCGCCGGCTGACGACGGGTGGTCTCTACAGGCTAGCGCGCGAAGCTGCGGCTAGACTGTCCGGGCTGCGCTGATGATGAACACGGTGGCGTCTCAGTTGTAAAATGCCACCACACGGGGCAAGCCAATGTTTCATCACGATGAACCGGCGGGAGTTCAGGAGCGAGGGGGGATAGGGGGGGGGGGGGGGGGGTGAAGGAGAGTAAACCTAGGGGCGCGGGCAAGCATCCCAGTCCCTCCGCTTGCTGTATACGGCAACATCTATTCTCGCTTCCACATTTTTCAACTCTCAATCCGTCAATGTCAAACCCCTTAGCGGTACCGTTTGCTGTTCATCTAACCGCAACCTCAATCTCGATATGTTTTGTCAAAGAGTAGCTTGCAGAGCTATCCGAGTAGAGAAGATACGCACACAACATGCAAGTGCCATTCGACTCGACACCGCCGACTTATCACACGTAGGCGCTGTAGACTCTGCGGTAGACCATCCATACAACACAGTGGGTGCCCGCAGCCGCAGTTGAGAAACACTTAAATTTTAAGAAAAATAGGCTCAGATCGGAACGGACAATCAGAAAATTTGATTAAGAAACACAGCTCGACAGTGGGTCAAACTCTAAATCCTATACAATACATTTAGGTCAAAGTCTGCAAAAAAAAAAAAGTACTTTTGAAACCTGGACACCAAATTAACGTTTCCCCAACACCGGGCGCCCGCTGTAGCATATAGAGGTAGGTGCCTATCTTCAACACTCCCTCATCTAATTATCACCATGGAGGTAAACCTAAGGACCGCTTGGTCTTCATATCAATGACTAAACGTTCCTTATTTCAGCTCAGAGTGGTATTGTTGGATATCGACAACGACCAACAAACAAACTATTAATGATCGCTGCGATTTCGACATTTGATATATATGGAAGCTTTGGTTCAGTTTCTGCATAAAAACCACAAGGATGCCACAGGGGATGGAGGAGGGCAAAACACGTTCGATGTGCACGACATGTCGAAAGCCCTGGATATTTCGATATATCGATATTCCGATATTCACGATATATCCAAATTCCGATATTTCGATGTGTCGAAAGTCCGATATTCCGATATATCGAAGGTCCGATATATCGGAAACTTCGATACGATATCCAACACTAACTATTATCTACGCCCCGCGCACCCGTTCCTCGCTCTCTAGCCCGGTTTAAGAAGGCACCGACTGCACACTCAACACACTGAACACCGCTCTCACCCGCAGCCACCGCCGCAACTCCCCGGTATTCATGGCAGAAACCTGCGCGAAAGAGTCTTCAAGAAGGTTGCGCCTGTTAACCTGAAAGGACAAAAAAAAAAAAAAAAAAACGAAACGCAACACGTGTGATACAGCAGTACGCATATAGCACAGCCAGAGCCGACAAACGTGCCAACGAGATGGTGCTTAAAATTTCTACAACACACACATCGTAGCCTATATTCCTATCGTATATAGATATCTTGCACAGATAATTTGAAAGAACGAAGAAAAAATGAAGAAAAAAACTCACAGCTGAGGTGTCTTAACTGGTATATATACCCTGGTATATATATATATATTTTTTATTTTTTTTTTCTCTTAGTATATACCAGGGTACCAGGTACCTTGTACCAAGCACCGGCATGGACTTTCCGAGAGATTTTCGGTCGGGCGGCGTGGATTTCTGGCTCATTCATTCATCCAGCTTCTCTATCGTAGGAGATTGGGCGTGGAAATTAGCAATTTGCTTGGCTGGTAACAACAGCACCAGGCATAGGATGCAAGTACCAAGGCCTAAAAAAGCACAGACGGAAAAAAAAAAAAAGGAAAACGAACACATGCAAGCACACACAAGCGTACACGAGCGCGGGCACACGCACACGCATGCTCTAAAAAAAGAGAACACAAGCAAACACACGCGCACACAATCACGCGGCACGCACAAGCACACACAAGCGTTAAACAGAAAACAAACGCACAAGCACGCAACGCGCTTGCAGAAGCACACACAAGCACACACAATAATAATACAAACACACGCTTACACACACGGGCGCGCAAGTGCTCGCGCGATGACTGTACAACAGAAAGTACACACCTCTATTCGCATCGCTTCCATGCCAGCGCCGTGCGGCGCCTGCAACAGCCTCAGCTGGTCCAAAAACCAGCTGTGTTTCTGGTTTTCCACGTGGTTGCAGGCATTCATAGCCAGGGGAAAGCGCCGCACGTAAGAAACACACATGCACGCACGCAGGACCGAGATGGACAGATGAGCAGGCAGGGGGCGGGTTGCGGAGCGGTACACCAGCATGTGTGCAGGGGGGGGTGTGGAGGTGGGGGAGGGGATACGGATACGGCCACGCATCGTGACTCTCGTAGGACATTACTCCATACCACCCTGGACGTAAATATAAGCAACGTTGGGGTTATAAATAAGAACACCATACGGTCCTTACATTTCGATCCAGGGCGGGTATGTACCAGTATGCCGTGCTCACGGGTTAGACCCAGGTATGCCGTGCTCGCACGGAGTGAGACCCAATGGTGTTTCGTGCTCCCAAGGCGCTCTCTCGGGTTGGAAAAAAAAACACACACACACACATGAATCGCGGCGCTGTAACGCATAATTCGCCGCCACCGAGTCCTCGCCCCCCCCACCCGGCTTCCCTCCTTCTTAGCGATTGAAGCATTATACATACCCTTGACACTTAAATCGGGCGAGGCGCTACAAACAGTTCGCATTTCGAAACCTCCCACTACCACCTGGCCTCTCCTTGTCCCTGCTCGAAACGGAAACGTTACCCGAGGCAACACTCCCCCCCCTACTCCCCGAATATACCTCACGCGAGCGGGCGGGAGGGGCGGGCTACTTCGTCCACTAGCAAAGCGACCGTCTGCGTTTGTGGTCGGCAGTGGCGCTTTTCGAAAGAAAAACACTACCCCACCGTCGACGTCGATATGATATAGGGGGGGGGCAAGGCGGGGCAGTTCGGACGAGACTACTACTGTCGCGAAGAGAGACGAAGAACCCCATACGCACCTGCAGTCCGCCTTCCTCGTCAGAGAAAAACCGCGAAGCAGGGCAAGCCTTCCCTCAACCCCCCCCCCCCCCCCCCCCCCCCCCCCCCCCCCTCCGCGCTCCCCGCCCCCCCCCCCCCCCCTTCTATATACAACAAACAAGGCCACTCCCCATCCCCGGATACAGCAGCCCCCCTTTCATATAAGAACCGACCAGAGTAAACATTATACCTGGTACCAAGTACAAACAAATGATACCTGGGTTAGTAAAAGGCGAGGGTGCTGGAGAAAGCGGTGTAATAAGGACCGCTTTTAGACAAATACTATTACGGGGGTCCATAGTTACTAGGGCCTACGGCACACACACAAAAACCTACATTTTCACCAATTTTTACTAACAATGGTTGGTCCTGCTTACCATGGTCCCCCCCGTGATATGAAGCACAAGCGGTCCTTGCATTTACGGCCAGAGTGGTGCGTAGACAGGATGGGAAAAAGGGGGGATAAAAAAAAAAGAGTACGTACCACTATAACGCAAGCGGTGTAGATACGTATAGTATAAGCGTATAGGCAAATAAAACATGAAGCGTGTGCTACCGCCGTACCACACCAGCACCTGCCAGAACGGCTTCGCCGCAACCTCGCAGAGCCCCGCCACCTCCGTGCGGGTGGCGTTCACCCACTCCACGCTCGCCGCCTCCTCCCGCCGCGCCTCCCTCCGTCGCGCGGCCCCCTCCGCCCAAGTCCCGCTCTCGCTCTGCCTCGCGCCCGGCCCCGTCCCTAACCCGCCCCCCCCCCCCCGCTCCCCCCTCCGCCTCCTCCAGCTGATCCGGATAAGGCGATGGTGGCGGCGGTTCCGAAGGAGGTTGCGGGGGCGCCTCGGGCGTTGGTTGCCGAGGAGGAGGAGGAGGAGGCTTCGCCTGCGGAGGGGCCCTTTCGGGTGGCGGATTGGGGGAGCGGGTGTGGTCGGGCGACCAGCTCTCCGTCGGCGGCCTCGTCCAGCGCGAGGCCGCCTCCGTCCAAGAAGCTTGGCACGAAAAGGCAAACGACGCCGATGCGACGCGACGCGACAAAAAAATAAGAAAAATACCAAGACCACGAGAGGACGTGATGATACATTCGCACAATTTCAGACATCGCCGGGGGCAGTATTGGCGAGCGGCATTTTACACGCGTCAGGGTTGAACGATACGCATGTACTTGATTTGTATACATATTGTGCCGGTATTGTAGTAAGCAAGGATGCGATTGAAAAAGACAAGACGTGGCGAAATCCGTTGAACAACAGCATGTCATAACAGAGATAAGTGCGCTGAAAAAACTTCGAGATAAAAGAGATGAGTCGCGTTAAAAGACCAAAAATCACGAACTCGCTGATGAAAGACAATTAAGATGACTCTGTACTTGGCCTGGCAGGCGGTTCTCGTGCGGGAAAAAAGCTCGGGGCTTTTTTGTGCCCCTGCGGTCCTTGATCCGGCCCCGACAGCAGGCAACCACCACACGGGTAACCGTTGCCGTTGAGTGCGGTAGGTCAACTGCCGCCTCCTTGGAGCAGAGACGTCTACACGGAGCAATCGGCACTCCTTCGCCATTTCGCAACGCAAGTTAGTTCAACTCTGCAGGTGATTCAGGGTAAGGTGACGAATAAAAACCGCGCCCATCCGCCCGCCAGTCCGCCCGCCCGAGAGGCATACCAGGCACACCCTAACCCTTCTCACGTGGTGTAATATCCGGGACACTTGGTCATCATGACCTCATCTCCGAACGAGTCGCAGCGGGTCCTCGTCGCGGTCGCCGTGTCCGCCGCCATCACCACCGGAAAAACCTTCTCCTTACCGCCACCGCCGCCGCCACCACCACCACCGCCGACATCGATACCACCACTTTCCTGCCCTGAGCTGTTTTCCGGCGGGTCCGACCAGTCCCCAGACGACTCGAAACCCAGGCGGTTCGCGTCTAGCTCGTCAGGCGACGAGAACCCCTCTCCCCTCTCAGCGGCTGACAGCAACGCCTCTGCCTCTTCCGATCCCACCGCCGCCGTTTGCGGGTACCCTCCGGCCCCCTCCGCCGCTTCGCCCGCCGCCGAACGGACCCCTGGGGGTTGCCGCTGCTCTTCGCTCAGGGAAGTTTCCGCTGCTGCTGCTCGCTGCTCTCCAGGCAATCTAGAGGTGGTCCAGTACCGAACCACCGCGGCTGCGCTGGCCGCGGCCGCAGCGGCCGCGCTACCCACTCGACCCCGCCTCGTCGCGTCGGTTCTGCTGGCGGCGGGGTCGGAGCTGCCTGCTGCTGCCGCCGCCGCCGCCGCGGGAGAAAAGGACGGCGGCTGGTACGAAGCAGAGGAGGGAGTCATCGCGGCAGCAGCAGCAGTTGCCGCTGCTGCCGGCGCTGTTGCTGTCGCGGGGGTAGCCGCCAAGGCAGGAACGGCGGCGGGGGGGCGGCCGCGGGCGAATCGAGGCTTTGCACCCAGCGCATCTTACCGTCGGGGCCTACGACGCGCTGCCAAATGCGCCTCCGGCGCGCCCTGCGTACGGTGCAGGGACACACACACAGCGCGATCGCATGGGGGCAGGAGGAGGGGAGGGGTATATGTATACGTATATTTGTCAAATTTTCGTATTTTTGCCAACTTTTTTCTTCGCACGAGCACTTTTAGGCAAAACAGTAAGTACACGGACACGGGAAGCCCTGCCGGACACATTGGTCTAGGTCTCGGCGCGATCCGTGCACTCTGAAGCGCGTGGCAGGCGCTTAAATTTTTTTTTTTTTTCCGGCGGGAGTTGATAAGACAATTTCCCTGGTTTCAGTAAAGAGGCCTTATTTTGTACGTACGTATCGGTACATTGTCATGCTCTCTGTTTTCTCCCCCCGGCTCTCATGAGCTGTGAGCACACAGCTTAGGCATATACCAGGTACACAACAGACAACATGCACAGATCCCATCGTTCCAACGCTGCCGCCCACACGCCGTGCGTGTTCGGCACGCCCATATGCGCAGTGTTGCTGTGGTTGGTTGAGTTTGTTGGAGCCTGCCGTCCGCATTCCACGGTCTGTTTTTTTATCCTATTACCCAGGATGACGTACAATATCCCTGTACATTTTTTTTGGGTTGTTGCACGGAGCACAGACCACCGCCTAGAGAACAATACCCACAGCAGTGCACAGAGCGTGCTTACCTCCAGCTTCCTACAGCACCACAACCAACCCTGCTGCCCAGCAGCAGCAGTGGGCACACCTTGCGCGTGTGGATGATCGTACTGCGGCCCATCCGTACGGCAGCGTTCGTATAAAATATACTTATAGCAGTACAGTAGTTCTGATTGCAGCTGGCGGATAGATCCTGGAGCCAGCTGAAAGGGGATGAGTACACGTACGTTCCTCGCGTTGCAGTTTACAGAAGTACTGCTGAATATGCAGTCGTACCTGTACAAGCTACTCTACTGCTGCTGTAGGAGATCGTGCAAAGTGTTTTAGATTGCGTAAAAAACACGACAAGCCAGTTGTACGAGCACTGTTCTAGCGTACCAGGTACACGTTTATACTGTCCTGAATATATAACATTCCGAGGTTCGACTCGCACCATCCACGTTTTTCTTTTTTAGTTCCACTTTTGACAATTATTTTTGTACCAGGACTACAACAGAGTACTACAAGAAGTAATAAAAATAATACATTCGTCCACACCTTGCTTTTCTGAACGTATAATATGATAGTCTAAGAGTACATGTTACTTGTGTGTTTTACAGTTTAGCCCAAATTAAAGAGTTTGGGCGCGCTTGCGTGTGGCGTGCGTTCATCCCTCAACATTTCACAGCTACTCCGAATACTTGGGAGTAAAGCAAAGTATGTTCGATACTGCTGCTATTATTACCGTAGGTACTTCGTACACTCGCAGTATTTCGGGGTTTTTGTACTACTCGAGATACTGCGAGTACTCGCAGTATTTTGAGGTTCTATAGATACTACTGCGTATACTTTCTTCGGGCTTCTGTACGGCGGGTACTACAAGTATACCAGGTACCAGTAAGTACTAGTCTATAGCAGCAGTATTTCGTCCGTTGGTAGTGTTCGTACTGCTGCTTCTTCTGCGAGACTCAGTACTCGCAGTAGTGAAATACCCTCAATATGCCCAGTATACTTCGAGTATGATGCATACTTCAACCGTTTGTGCACCGTGTCGACAAGTCTCAGGCCCAGCGTTCGGCACAAAACACACCCAGATAGTCCCACACGAGTGGGAGTTGGTTACTTTCGCTGGAGACAACTTGAGCACTCAGAGCACTCTGCCAGTATTTCGACATCATATTACGCATAACGGCGAATGCTCTCAGTATCTCGAGGTTCTGTACTGCGCATATATTGCCTTCACCCCAAGTATTTATTTCGTGTTTCGATACTACTGCGGGTACATACTTTAAGCAACCTGTATTCTCGGGGTTCGGTACTGCTCACACTCTCATTACTCTCAGTATTTGGGTTTTCTCAGTACTCGCAGTAGTTTTGCTGCCAGTACTCCAATACTCTCAGTACTCGGACTACGATTTTTGTTCTCGAGCATGTACCTGTGAAACCTTGATATTATACCCTGAGCACCAAGAAACTTTTATTTTGGGGGACATATATATATTGTAGTACCAGTATGTATGTATGTGCTGCGCCTTATTACTCAGTCAGCCGGTCACAAATTATGGCGCATCAACCTCGACCTCGCGCAACTTTTATGTACTTACGAATTCATCGCCGCGAGTCAGCTGGATCAATATATCTCCACTTACCGATACCCTATTATATATTATTGTAGTAATGATCCCACACTAATTCCGCGAACAGCAGTATAATATAGTCTGTCCTCAAAAATATGTTGTGTGTGTGTTGTTCACGTTAAAAATGGGGGGTGCAAGTGCTACTTCTAAACAAGTGTGCAGGGTTTCATACGAGTATTATTTCGCTCTTGCGCCACTCCCCTATTAATACGGCACCTCCCGGAGGGGAACCTTGTACTCGATATCATTCATGGCCGTAGTCGTATGACACGAGGAGGGAGGGGGGGGAAGAGAGAGAGGGGGTGGCGTCAACAAACAGAGGGCGCTGTCTTTTTTCGGCAAACACACCTGCGCGCTTACCCATTTTACTGCCTTATATTTGTGTCCGCAAGACTTCGTCAACCCCGAGGATGCAGTCTCGCCGACGAACAGCCCTGGAGTACATCTATAAGACCGTTGGAAGCCCACTGTTCCGAAATCCCCCGCGAGCGATTCTGTTTCAACGACTCTTTTGCCGGGCGACACTAAATACCACCTGCAAAGCGCACCCGCGGCGCCTTATATACCGCGGGCACGAGCGCTGTGTTTGCTCGCGTGTAGTTGTATAGCGCCTGAGGCTTGCAGCGTCGTTTTTGGCACCTGGCGCGGGTGTAACCGCTCGAGCTCTGCTGCCGTGGGACCCACGGGCAGTAGTGACCTAAGCGACGAGTATAAGTGCGGTGGTCTTACCAACCCCTCTACTGCAAGAAGAGCGGGCACGTATCACCGAGCTGCGGAGGAGGGTAGCTTACTAACTCATCGAGAGAACGGTTTTGACACACCCTGTTGTACGATATCAATACAACTGAAACCCCAACCCTACCGAGCCCCATTGAGCCGAATTAGACCCAACCAACCGACGGTTATAGCGTCAGTCCCCTTGTATCGTACACACAGCAGCGTGTGTGTCAATTGTCAAACCACTTATTTTTTGTCGAATAAAATTGCCAAGTACAGGCCCTGCTGGATGGAGCCTCCTCCTGCGCCCGCGCGTACGTGCGTGCGTGCACGCGCGTGGTGCAACTCTTCGCATCGCACTTTTTTCGGCCACCACATCGTCTATTTATACCCCCACCAGCTCGGGCTGCTTGCTCTGTGCGGCCGATAGTTACTACCGTATCACCCGGGTGATAAAATAGCCCACCCCCTTGGACGACGAATTTTCAGAGCATATTTTCTCCACAGAATGCACACCTCGGACAGATCATGATCTACATCATCGATTCCCCAGTTAAATGATCTAGATATTTCAAGGCCGATATATCTATTCCCGATCTCGTATGATCTATCTACAGCAGTAGCTCGTGTTGCCGGGTGGGACCCGTATAATCTACTATTTTACGTGGGACCATAGTAAATAGGACCAACAGTACACACGAAAAAAACTATATATTGACCTATTTTTACTAACAATACTTGGTCCTATTTAGGGTCCCCCGTAATACATGATCTACAGCAGTAGAACGTGTTTACTGGGTTGGATAATCCCTATAAGGCAGATCCTGCAGATGTCTCGCAACACCACTTGAGGAACTACTGTAGATGATCTATCTACAGTACGAATAGATCATGATCTATCTGATCTGTCAGGTGTGTGAAAGAATGGGAGGGCACACACAACCGAAAAAAATGATGGCTTCTGCCAAGACTTTCGTCGGCAAAGAACTTTTTATTTTTTCCATAGCACGTGCGTCGCTCGGCGTTTAGACTGACTGCTGCTGTGTCCCACGTTTATCGGATTTTTTTTTTTTTTTTTTTTTTTTTTTTTAACGTAATTGAAATTTCATCCTCATACGAGGGTGTGAAATATCTTGTGTGTTGTATATATATAGAGAGAGAGGGCACTGTAATCAATCGTCACTTTTTCTTTTCTTTTTTCTCGACGCGTTTTCCCCCCCTGAATCTCCCACAACAAAAAATGATCAGGTCGAGCCGGTCACTCGCACGCGACGAGTTCTTCGAGGTCGTATACACGCCCGGACTACCAGGCGGCCGACAACCAGCGCTCTTTTCTTGGGTCAGGACGGTTTTGAAATAGCACGGATCGGGTCGGGTCGGGTCGGGTCAGGTCGGGTCGGGTTGGATCAGGAGGTTATCAAACTCTCACGGGTCGGGTCGAGTCACCCTTACCCGGCAGAAGCCGACCGGACCCGTGAGGTTTCACCCGACCCGTGAACAGCCCTGCCCATCATAACCCATCCCTTTTCGACGCGGTCCCAACTGCACCTTTTCTATTTGCCCTTGATTTTTTTGTTCACCCCCCCACCTTCAATTCCAGCAAAAGCCCGGCCGCCCTTACATACAGGTACTCATAAAGAGGTCACGACTGCCCGTCATGATGCCTTTCCATTCGCCCTTGTGCTTGCCCTCCATAGTTGATCCCGACAGCCCCAGGTCGCCGTTACATACAAGCCATGGCAACGCGCAAGGTAGCGACAGACCCCCCAGGACATTTTTTTTTTTTTTTTTCGGCAGGGGACGATTGACGATTTTCTCCACAACGAGGAGAGCGCGCACGCAGAGCGAAGAGTCTACTAACTAAGGAAAAGGTCTCGACGAGTTTATTTCCCCAGCCAAGGCCACCATTTTCGTCGTGTGCGCCTCTAGCCATCCCTTGGTTTTGGGAGAAAATCGGCTCCGAATTTCACGCCAATGGGGTGTGATATCTTCTTTGCGTGCTGGGACGGAAAAAAAAAAAAAAAAAAAGGATTTCTGGACGGAAATAATAAAAGGTTCGTTTATACGTAAATATGAACACCCAAAGCTCCTTATATTTCCGTCCAGGGTGGTATACATGCGGTAGAGGTTACGACTGCTCCCTCCCCCCCCCCCCCCCCCCCAGGAAAAAGATAGCATAGCTGTCGCTAGGAACTCGCGCAGCAGGATATTTTGTAACTGTCGTCAACTTGTGTGCGTTGCTGTATGAAAAGACCGTGGTAGCAGCCACGGTTGTTGTCTCGCCGACACTGCTAAATATGCTTCGCCGTGAAAACAGTTATGGTTATTGCTCGGTCACGAGACAGAAGACATCGGACCAGGCTCCAACACGCTACTACTACTACTACTACTACTACTACTACTACTGCTGTACCGATGTTACTGTAGTACCGCACACGAGAGAGAAGACATCCGGATCAGGTACGAGTATCAGGCTCAGATACGTTGCTGCTGCGTCGTCTACGAGTAGTACGACGTATTCGTACAACAGCAGTGCCGCACAGCAACAACAGCATTGCCGCTGCATCATGCTACTATATGATACGTGCGTGCAGTACTGGTCTGGAGTCTGGAGTCGAACTCGAGCGGGAAAAAACAAAGTCAGGAACAGCGGGATGCTGCTGTTGCTGCAGCTGGAGCTTTGCTCCCGACGGAGTGTCTGGGTCGAGGCTGCTGAGCTGCGGCTGTCTCGCTATGGCGCAAAAATCGTACATCGAAAAGCACACGAACCGGATGGAGCCCCGAAATGCAGTTCCGGTGGTTCTCGTTTGCGGCTGTGGGCGCGCAGCGGCGGTGGTGCTGTTCAGTTGCTTCTCATTTGATCGATAGCTGCCCCGTGCTTGTAGCTCGTGTTTTTTTGTTTCTTGGTCTTTCAAACCCGGGGACACGAAACCGCATGATGTCTTCCAGAAAAACGCCTCACCATATACTACCAAACGTCACGGCGGGGGCTTCAGGCATTTTTTTCGACACCCTGTTTTTTTTACGTCGTCAAAATTAGAAATTCGCATTCACTCGTAATAAATTGACTTAATGAAGCTGCCATCCATACGAAAATCCGCCCCACAAGCGGTTCTTAGTAGGATGCAGCTCACCCTCCATGCGACTTGCCGAACACCTCACGGCGCTTCGCGCTTGGTGCAAGCAAAGTCTGCCTGGTCCGTGAAAAATCCGACGTGCTCCGTCCCGGCATTGCAGGGATACGAGGGTCTATGGTCATACGACTCGGCCATGCATGACATGGAGTACACCCCCCCCCCCCCCCCCCCCCCCTGCCCCTATAACATATACCTGGTATAAATATAGGTTGGGTTGGCGTCGGTTGGCGACGACGCTATAAAACACGCCTCTCACTGCGTGAGCTAGACAGCCAGGGTACCGTTTTTTTTTTGGCGGTTACCACGGCTGGCGGTCAAGTTTGATCATGCTTGTGCGGGGAGAACCTTCACTCCCCACAAGGGGGATGATCCTATCACGCAATGAGTATATGGTGAGGCACCCACGAGGCAGTTACATAGTAACCCCATTGCTGTCTCTGGAAGTGGCCACACCAGACATTAAATCAATTCATTGATGCTGTCATCCGTATGCAAGAAAATCCGCCTCTAAAGCGGTTCTTAGTAGGTTGCAGCTCACCCTTCATGCGACTCGCCGGACACCTCACGGCGCTTCGCGCTTGGTGCAAGCAATGCCTGCCTGGTCGGTGAAAACCCGACATGCTCCGTCCCGGCATTGTAGGGATGCGAGGGTCTATGGTCATATGACTACGGCCATGCACGATAAGGAGTACACCCCCCCCCCCCCCCAGGTCAGCCAATGTCAACGCATTAAAAAAACTCACCTTTTCTGTCGTTCTGTCAACGAAGCGGGGCGCTGCAATCGGAACGGCGTGGCCTGAGCCTTTCCGGAAGTTTCACCCAGAAAAGCCTCCACTCGGCTTCCAAGCCCGCCGTGCCTATCGCCGTCGCTTTCGCCCCCATCCAGCCAGTCACCCCCACCCCCCCCGCTGTTTTTTTTTTAGGCACCCATGTCATACAAACACACGGCGGCATACATGTATATATTATACATATTGGCGTGATGGGTTACGGTTATTTATGCGCTTTTATTTATACACCTTGAATAGAAAATCGATTTCCCACTTCATGATCGAGATATTTCAGAGCAGATATACATGCCTCATCTGTATGCTCCATCTAGCCCATGGTTCTGGGCGGGAGCAGCAGTAGATGACTTGCATGATCTAGGGGACATGTTTCGTGGGCGCAGCTCAACTAAGCTAAGTAGCGCGGCGCTAGCTTTCGTACATACCAGGTATCATACGAAGTACGAAGTACCACATATAATCGTGAGAAAGGCACACCCAGCTCAGCTCATCTCAAGCAGCAACGCAGCGCAGTGCAGCGGTTGTTCGCACCTACAATTTTGGACCATCTGTTCCGTCCCAATTCTTCATTCTGTGAGCGAGCGCAGCGGGCGGAACTGCCCGCTACGCGAAGCGCCTTGCATATACCAGGTAAATATATATTCGCCGCCGCTCACCCCGCTCACCTGTATCCCTGGATGGAGCCCGCCCCGGCCGGCACGGCAGCAGCAGGCGAAAACGCCGGACCCCGCAGAAGCGGCGCAGACTCATCCCCGCTCTCGTCCCTACCCCTACTCCTATCCCTGTCTCCGGCCCTACCCCCCTCTTCTCCCTTCCCGCCGACAGCCCTGTCGGCGTCTTCTGCTTTCTCTTCCGAAGCGCGCGCCCCCCCGCCCCAACCCCCTCTGCGTCAAAGCCGCCCGCGGCCGGACCCTCCTTGGAGCCACCACCGCGGGCAGTAGCGGTGGCGGGGACATGCGGCCTGGACCCGGGTTTGCCTTCTTCCACGCTCGGTCCGGATCGCTGCGCCACGGTTGAGCGAGCGGTCCACGTTTTTTTTTTTGTGTGTTCACAACAGGCACGGGGGGGGCACACACACACGGGCAAAAGCGGTGGACGGTACAGCAGTTGGTTTGAGGTGGCGGGTGGGGGGGAGGAAGCCCGCCACGCACCGGGGCCGCACCGCGGTACGCTGGGCCGTTTGCGCGGCAGACTTTCGGGGGGAGCACTACCGCTGTGCGTATCTGTTTTGACATACTGGTGTACCAGGCGTCACATATACGTACGGCGTTTGCAGCAACGATGGATTCTTCTCGTGCGTTGCGGTACTGCCGTACTAACCTAAAGGATACGCGGATCGCTTCGCACTTGACACTCGAAAGGACGCCGGAACACCGATTTATAAAAATCCTCTTCAAGACTGCAGCTACGATATGAGTGTCGGGACTACTACTACCGTATATTATCCCACCACCTGAACGAAAATGTGAGGACCCTTGGTGTATATTTTATAATATTATTATATATATATATATATATTATTATATTATATTATATATATATTATTAAAAAAAAAAAACAAGACAAGAGAAGAGCTGTGAGTGAGATCAAGGATTTCGTCGAAACTGTGTATGATAACATTACGGGGGACCACAGTTAATAGGACCAAATCTTGTTCGTGAAAATAGGGTAATATATAGGTTTTAGTGTGTACCGTAGGTCCTATTTACTATGGTCCTCCGTAATACTACTACTACCACTACTACGCGTTTATATGGCCTCATGCCGGGTATACAGCAGTCCGTATATGAGGAAGACAAAAGTCTGCTTGAGAAGCTGCAGAATTCAAGGAGTGGGTGTGTCTATATATATATATTTTTTTATAAATTTGGAAATACGTCAGCTGTGAGTTCGACTGATTATTAAATAGTTGATACTCAACTTTGCAAGCTGCGTAATAAGTATTGTGATAAACCGAACGCGCGTATTCTATAAATATGTGATTCCTTGTCATTTGCGAAAATCTAACAAAAAGAAAACTGTCCGGAGGTCGCACGTAGCTGGTCACGAGTGAGAACCCCCTTTCCCCCACCCCCCCCCACCCCGCCTCCTGGCGTGCATTTCATACCTGGCAACTGATATTTACTGTTTCATAAATGTATCAACACATAATGGCCCTCGTATTTCCGTCCAGAGCGGTGATATACGTGGGGGCGGTTCGTGGGGGCGAGTAAAAACAACATAATCCGATGTGTGATGGGCACTGACTGCCTGAACAACTCCACAGGTAATCCATCCAACCTTGGTCCTCCTGCCCTTGCGCTTGGGCGTAGTCTTGTCCTTCCAGTAGGCCTGGCCCGTGGGCGGGAAGGCAAACGATAAAGGCACATACCGCACGCGCACGGGGGTCCAGAGAGGTGGGGGGGGGGGGGGTAGGGGGAGGGGGGGGGGGGGGGGGGGGGGGGGGGGGGGGGGGGGGGGGGGGGGGGGGGGGGGGACGAGAGAACGAAGGAATCAACCATCGTCGCATGACTGTTGATATTCGGTTGGAGGCAATCGATCAGCGGCGGGCGAGCTTGCTCCAAGCGGAAGGGCGGTAGAGCACGAACCGATCGACCGCAGTGTCTTTGGGCTCGTACAGTAAACTCGCTGGGGATACGATATCATGCGAGGGGCGCGACATTTTCACTATGCAGGCGCTCACGAACCGTCGCAGCGTTGTGAGTTGCTGGGTGGCCAGTCAGGCAAGCAGGCAGGCAGGCAGGCAGGCAGGCCAGCGAGCGAGCAAGCAACAAATACAGCACGACAACGAACATCCGAAAGCCCGCACACGCCATAAAAAAGAACGAAAACGAGTGACCACGGTCATGTACAAACCGCCAATCCGTGTATTTATCGCTCGCCAGGTGGAGCTCCTATTGATAGACCAGAGCTGCAGTCGACCACAAGAGCTATACCACAGCACCGACGGCCCAATCGCGAGTATTCAATCACTTTTTTTTGCTACTGAGCGAGTTGCTCATTTATGCATAAGGCCGTCTGAAATAGAGGGGACTCCTTTCGAGCTGAGCCAAGCCGGAGACTCTACAGGAAACTCCAAACCGGGAGATATGCGCCGTCCGACTGAAAATCTCCAGTTTTTTCTTCTTGTTGTTCTTCTCCTTCGTGGTATCCCATCCGCCAGCGCACAGAGCAGCTGACGACAGCTGCAAAAAACACCCGCGCGTCCAATGCATCACGCAGCTTGCAAAAAAAGTTGAGCATCAACCAACCAATCGGTCGAACTCACAGCTGTAGGTATTTGTAAGCTATGAAATATTCCCACCAGCAGCGCATTTCCTGGAGACACTATTCGGGGGTCCATAGTTAATAGGACCTATGGTATACATGAAAACCTATATGTTTACCTATTTTTACCAACAACATTTGGTCATATTTACTATGGTCCCCCGTAATAAAATACGTACAGTACCTTCACCACGTGTAGTTCAAGAAGCCGTACGCCAACATGTGATATATTAAAAGAGCAAAAGCGCTCTTCACTATAAACAATTAATGCTCCATTCGCAACTTGTTCAACCATCGTGTCGGCGTGTGTCCCCCACCCACCTCCGCAAACTCCGAGCTGATACCGCATAAATCGCAGTGCTTGCAAAGTGGGCGGTTGTCGAACCCGCACACCGGGCAGCGCCAGGACGTCCCCGCCGCGTCGACCAAGCTACCGCGAAAGACCTCCTGCACGTTTCATCGGTTCGAGAGGCCAGGAGACGGGAGTTCGACAGAAGTAGCAAGCAGGAGAGGCGTTCGGCGTTCCACCAGCGCAATCGATCAACAAGGCGATTTTGTGGCTTCACTATTTTGATACAACCATAGCACCTCAAAAAAAGCGCGGGGGGGTACTCGTATGTCATGCATGGCCGTAGTCGTGCATAGGACCATAGAACCTCGCATCCCTACAATGCCGGGACGGAGCACGTCGGGTTTTTCATCGACCGAGCGCGGGGGGGCACGCACAAAACACCGAGCCAAGAAAAAGGCAAGCGGAATTAATTCCTCCACCTTCGGCAGAAAAAAAGGCGACCGATCGCGAAATCTCCACAGGGCTCGCGGGATAAAAAGGTTGCGCCATTCGTTCTGAACGAGTATGGGTGATTTCCCCCCCCCCCGATGTCACGAAGGTAATCAACGGCCGTGCAGAAGAAAAAAAGGCACGAACACACGCGGTGAGTTTGAATACATGCCGTCCTGGTCGGGCTTGGGTAGCCTATGGAAATGGCAATATAATGTTTCCGACAGGCTTTGTCTTGGCGCCCCTCCCTCCCCCCCCTCTCCCCCCCCCCTCTCCGCTCTTCGAAACAAAGACCTCCTCGGATATCAGCTCTGCCTGGTCTCCTTCCCAAGGTCACAGCTGTATCGCGCCCCGCAGCAAAATAAATAACTGGTGTCTGTTCTAAGCGCCGTGGAGGGCCAAGGACGCGGTGCAAAGGCACAGACGACGACAAAAAACAACGAGGGGGGGGCAAGCACCGCAGCATCACAGTACCATAGCCCAAAGCAATCAACTCATACCAAAAAAAAGGAAAAGAAAAAAAAAAGAGTGCTGCCTGCTTGCCGTCCAATACTAACGAGGCCGTGGCGGGGGACCGAATAGCAACCCTCCGCCCTTCCAAAGCACACGGAGGGAACAAAAAACCGCCTTCCTCGTACCCCAGACCCACTGCAGCCTCACCTCATGTGCCTGCTCCTCGGCGTCGTCGTCGCCCAACAGCGGGCGCGCCAGCTCCCCCCCGGCCGCGAGCCACCACCTCTCATGCCACATCGCCGCGCATTTTCTCGCCATCGAGAGGAAGCAGCAGCAGCACAGCAGGGCCGACAGCGTCAGCACGAGCGCGTACCAACCCACTCCTTCCCGGCAACTCGCCTAAACATGTTTGTATGTAGCGGCCGTGCACACACGTGGTGATGTCAAGTCAGCTTTCACGTTGGGGTTTGAGGGGCGTTTCTTACTATTCTCGAAGATGTTGTACCAAAGGCAGGTGGCGCGGCGATGGGTAGTACTGGGGAGGGGTTCGAGTGTGTTGAGGTGGGAACGGGTGTGTGTGAGAGAGAGACGAGGGGGGGGGGGGGGGGGGGGGGGGGGGGGGGCACTCATTTGTTGTTTGCCTTAGCCATTTGACCATTGACCACGCATCCCATTCGAGACGGGGGGGGGATGGGGGGACTGCGGGCTTGCCATGTGCATACGGTCGTGACATGCAGAAGTGCCGGTTTTCGTTGGTTCGTTCCACCAGCAGCAATCAATCACGTAACCCATTATATAGAGCAATATTCGGCCGTTCGCTCGGCTAAGAGGATCGACAGACAGACGGGCAGAAGGCGCGCAAGCATGCAACAGGACTTCGCCGCCCCAACGCCGAGGATCCCTTGCCTCTGCGTGGCGACGTCGTGCCGTTCGGTGTACCATCAACCGCGTGCGTGTAGGGGGCGGTGCATATGGCAGCGCCGCATGACCCGCTGTTTCGGGTTGGAGGCGAGAGGCAACCACCCGTTGGTTCAAGCCGGCAAGCGGGTTACCATAAAGGGCCAGAAACTAACTGCTCGCTGCAGAACCCGCAGAAGCACATTCGGGTACCTGGTAGTCGATGCGTCGAAAGACTGGCATCACACATCTCACAGAAGTCTACTGGAATGATACATCTAATAATAGCAGTACGAAACACGTTCCATAAAGTATCAAGCTGATGCTTCCGCGCCATAAGCAGTGCGCATAGAGTAACTTATGGTAAATTATGTATAGTTGCAACAAGAGAGCCGGCATACGCTCTACACTGTGGTGCCAGCATCACATACCCTCGGGAACGGCGGATTAAAACCAAAAGGAAGAAAGAAAATGCGGACAAAGTGTCAACAGAGCAGTACATAGACTAGAGCAGCAGAAGGCGCTCGGAGATTCGGTGTACTGCTGTGCCCGTATCCCTTCCCTCATTTTGGCGTTCTCGCGAACTAGTGTAACTGCGCGCTCAACAAAACTCGCGAAAAACACCGGGATACAATGCGAATACCAGCTTGGGGCCAACTTCTCTACTTGCACCTTACACCTTGTACGTGTGTACTACTCTGCCCCTGAATATAAAGACCGTTTGTACGTTTCTATTTAATATAAAAATTCCTTACCAGGTCTAATTTGGGACAGTGGCAAGTAGAAAAGCCCCTTACACTACTACGGGGGACCATAGTAAATAGGACCAAATATTGTTAGTAAAAATAGGGTAGTATTTAGGGTATAGTGTGTACCGTAGGTCCTACTTACTATAGTCCCCCTTCTGCAATAACAAATCATCTACTTGAGGGGACTGCTATTAATAGTACCCCCAGAAATGCGCCAAGTACCCTCGCGTAGGCGTTTCGGCAACATTTATGTGTACGGCTTGGAATTAGTGAGGGTGTCGCAACCAAGCTCCGTATTTCGAAGGTATAGAATAACTCATGCACACAGACAAAAATCCTATGCTTTTTTAGCCCATTTTTGCCCTTTCTTGGGCCCCATGACTCACTACCTGGTATGCATCATGGGAACGTAGTTTGGCCTCCCGCAGCATCTTCGACGACGACTCAAAAAGAGATATATCATCCTCCAAGAGAACAGCAATCTTTATTAGTGACGGCCATTTCTTCATCGGTGATGTAGCCACTGCTGTACTATGCTCCCGCGCGTGAAATGAAACACTCTATAATAGCGCTTTAGCGAGCTTTCTGTGCTACTCGCTCGCAGCTCCGAGTGCAAGGAAACACCTCGTGAGCCGTTCTTTGCTGCTTACGATGACTGCTGTCTGCAGCACCCGACGCCCTCACACACCCCATCAGGAGCATCCCTCAATTTCGCGGGGTGTAGTTTCCTATGAGGAGCTGTAGCCGTCCGCAAGTGAAGCGCAAACTTTCAGTTGGGTTAGGGGTGTTTTGTTGTCTCATTTTTGCGCACCCAAAAAATCTAGGTGTAGGCCTCTGTTGATAACGTGCGGGGAAGTCATCTCCAGAGGAAAACACACGCTGCTGTGATCAACTTCTTTCGAGGCACGGTCGCTCTCTCCGGCAAGCACGAACCAGCCGAACTTCTAAACGCAGGGTGTTAAAATAGCGATTTTTTTTTTACTGTTCCGATAAACAGCTAGAGATTGGAGTCACCGGCAACACGGGGACCAGGAGACGCTACAGAACAAGCGTGTAACCATAACTCCCGTGGGGCAATTATCACGCAGTTAACTACGCGTAGTCCATCTGCCCCTCCGTAGAGTAAGGAGTCGTATAGATGTCTTATGTCCACACTTCCAAAAATCCGACCCTCGCCCACTTACTTCCCTCAAGCTTCTCCGAGGTAATCCGTTACGCAGCAGTAGCATATACCTGGTATATCATGATCGATCACGTCAGTGGCAACGACGCCTTGATGGCACTTGCGTCTCTACGGTCTGGTGGTCCGTACCTTCCGCGGGCTGATCGCCCACCCGTCTGAGAGGATTACTCCATTATACTATTAATAGTACTTGCTGCATGTGAAGCTTTCCACCTTTGGGAAATTTTCACCCAACGCCACCCAATCGAGCGTTGTTGCATAACAGCTCACGAACAGCCGCATGGTGCCGCAGCTATCGCAGCCATTGCAAGAGGTCGGGGTTTCGACGACCGGGAGTGTTACCTTTTAGTCCTCGTCAACTCATCGCATCTATGTATTTCCTACCAGAGGGTACGTACCCGTTCTGTATCAGCCAATAAACCATTAGTATCTGATTGACTTGACACGTCGGAGGCTGACGAAACAGAGGAAGGGTCATCCTACGAATACCGCGCGCACAAACATGACCATCACAGCAGCATGATTATATAGTGCACTAGGAGAGCGGCGCTTGCACTGATATTATCCTTTCGGCAATAAATTCGTACGTATCAGGCATGTATGATACTGATACAAACATCAACATTGGCATTGCGGCGATGGCCTCGTATGATATTTGAGTCGAGAAGTGACATCCCAGGTCATCGGCGGATACCCCGCAATATGCTCCGTGTGGCAATGAGAGCGATACTGCGATACAGCAGGACCTGCGTCATTTGCTGCATCATACGAAGGGGGCGGGTCTGTTGGCGCTCCCATGTTGACTGCAAAAACGTTCAAAGCCGATGGCGAGCGCCCGGGCAAGACCGACCATGAGCGCACGGTCTTCGCCGTTTGCTGCGCGTGCTTCGTGCGGCTTGCCCTCCTCATCGTACGCGTACTGCTCAAGTCTAACCTCTCATGCGTCAGGTATTCATCAGCTGAATGTGAAGCATGCCGTGAGAAATACGTACGAACCTACTTATACTGGTGTTGATGTGTGGAGACAGCAACATAGAAACCGACAATCGAGAAAACAAAGTAGAGACAGAAAAGTGGTTACTCGCTCGAAACGCTAGATCTGAGTGCTTCACCTGTAGCTCTCCAATCTCGCAGCGGTCCTGTGCTCTCAGCCGCGGCAGGCACAATCCCTCCGCACCTCCACCTTTGGGCACGTTGCACCAGAGGCAACCCGAGCCATCATCGTCGAAAAAATCCAGGCAAGGCGAGCACGTTGTCCATTGGGCGCAAGTTGAGTTTCCACCGGCGCCATCATCATCGCCATACGAGGGATAATAATCGTCTGCGTCTAAATCTGTCAGTTCCATTGCCTTCCTCCTCGGGCGAGCGGGCACCGCGTAGCCTCGGAACCCCGGAAGGTTGCCCCTAAAGCCAATCCTAAAATGCCCACCTCGGGGAGTTCGAACATCTGTCAGAAGCCTTAGAACCTAGGGAAGTCGTGTGCATGTGGTATATCGATATCCCGCCGCGTTTTTTTTTCAGGTTGAGCTCGTATCTAAGCTAGCGACGTGGACCGCATCATCCTTATTGGCAGCGCATTGACCCCTCCCTTTACCCCTCTACTTCACTTTTTGATACAAAAGGATCCCGTGCACTCTACAACTTACTACGACGATGAAGACTGCTTTCGCTGCGTCCGTTCTGGCCATGGTGGGTTCCACCGAGGCTTTCGTTGCGCCGTCCGCGGCACGCGCCGCACTTGCATCTTCGAACTCTCTCGACACATCTCGGGGATCCACCACGACGGTGCGCGCGACGCCGTCGATGGAATTTGCGGGAGGCCTCAGGGGCGCGGACGGACCGGAGCCCAACTCGAAGAACTTCGACCCCCTTGGGATTGCCGCGGCCAGGCCCGAGAACCTTCTCTTCTATAGGGAGGCTGAGATCAAGGTGCGTTGATGAACAGGAAGGAGCATTTATTTGTTGAGGAAGGTGAAATTCGGCCATGCGAGGAGAAAAAAAAGCCCTCGGACTTGCTTCCCCACTTTACTTTTGCAACCCCACATCCCAATCAGGACGCACAGCAGTGAGCTCCTGTGCGAGAGAGACGCTTCGTGCATACCAGTATGCATGTTTCTTGTGGAGACTTTTGAAGCTCTTTTGAATTAATAGAAGCACAGGAGACTGGGCGTGTGTGATGGAAGCCGTCGGCGTAGTGTTGTACACTTTCCGCGCGCAAGCTCACCTTGGCTGTTGGGCGAGCCTCCTGGAAGAAAAATCGGTCGAGACTGCAAGTCTACGTACGGACTGGGGGGTGGGGCGATTTTGTTCTCCGAAAGATCAGACGTCAACGCCAATGCGATCGATGTTCATGCTTGTTAGACGCGGTTGCAGCTGACAGCAGTAGTAGTCCGCCCTGGCGTACCCAGCCGTGAGGTCTTGTTACTGCTACTTGACGATGCTAAGCACGTGACCATCTTCGAGCTCGTTCGTTTCTTGGTTACGTTGTCTTTGCTGAAAAATCGCGTACGTGACCATTGCGTGCTGGTGTACTTCAGGTCTGCAGTCCCTTTTTTGGGACCACCTACTCAAACTGTAAGTAGTTTGTCCCCCGAAAGGGTAGTGAGCCGCAGGTATTTGGGCCACGCTCTCTTGAGCACCCCCTGTGCATTCGGGACACAAAAGGAACCTTGTCTAGGTGCACGTTTCGGCCTTCCGGGCACATGCTCTATTTACTGCCGGAGTGTATCATATCCATAAGCAGAAGGCGTACTCGAAAACCTGCGGGTGTAAGAGATATTTGTGTGTATAGGAGTACACACGTACCAGGTACCGTACAGCGGTATGTGCCAGGTACATCGTACGACCTATTGAGCAACTTCTGGCAACGATCTGTCTGGAAATGTAAGGACCGTTTTAATATCCATACGAATATTCTAGCGGTCCTTACATTTCCAGACAGATTGGTGTATACCGGTACCATCGCGTGAATGGAACATACCCAAACTACTGCTGTACGTACTACTATACTACTGTACTACAGCAGCAGTATTAATATTAATATTATAGTACGAACTTGGAACCTACCGTTCCGTGAACATGCGCAAACAAACGCTTGCTATAGTTTCATACCCGACGGGGGCAATCGTCGTGGGTAGTGTGTCTGCCCCCCGCTGAACGAGTGCCCTCCAACTTTTGCAGCTCATGTACCTGATGCTCAGATGTGAAAAGTGGTATTTATAGTGCGACACGCCCGAGCCGTCCCTGTATTCATGGCCGCGTGGAAAGAAAACCTTTAGAAAAATGCCTGCTTGCACCCTCGTTTTTGGGGACAAACTACAGCAGTAGTGGTGCCTCTATAGTGCCGGTTGGGCAGCGCCGGCTTCTCGCTGTTAGTTGATAGAGTGCCTTTGAAATCCCTCGGCACATGGCACAGATGGGATTAACTAGCGTGGCAGTGTGCGAAGTAGGACGGGTTGCCACTGTAGTGCCGGTTTTGTTGGCGCATATATACCAGCAGTAGGTGTAGACGAACCATTGCTGATGTGCTACGACAAACAACAGCAGTAGTAGCAGTAGTAGCAGTAGCAGTAGCAGTAGCAGTAGCAGTAGTAGTAGTACTAGTAGTAGTAGTAGTAATAGTATTAGTAATAGTGTTAATAATAGTATTAATAATAGTAGCAGTAATAGTAGGGAAAGTTTTTGCGGCGTTGTAAAAATCGAAGGCTCCAAAAATGTGTCATCCAGCAGCAGCCAGCCGTTGTCTTGTATAGTCTGAAGTTGAGGGGCACGAATTACTACAAGAGTTTAATTGTATCCCTCTTAAGGTCTTGGGACTTTCGGAGGGGAAAAATGACGACATAAAACTGACGATCAACAAGCAGCAACGGACGGCCACTGCGTTGTTGGGGGGGGGGGGCGATACAACTTGGTGTCCCGAGTTGCGAGGGAGTTATAGTTGTACGGCCCGGGCGGCAGATGATGCTGCCCGTACTGCTTGCTTGGCACTCACGCTGCTCGTAGACGGTTGATCACTCTTTTAGTACTGCAGTCCCGTTTTGGGGACAAACTACTTGGAATTGGACTGTTCTGTCCCCAAAAAGGGACTGCGGTCCCAAAAGGGTCATTTTGATTGTTTTGCCCCCTGTCTGGGGGATGTTTCAAAGGGCGTAACGCACGACAAATCGTCAACCATTTGATGCGCCGACCTTCCTTCCCACCTCCCCCCTCCCCTCCGCCCCGAACTTCCGTTGTATCCCCACAGCACGGGCGTATCGCCATGCTTGCGATCTGCGGTCTGATCGCACCCGAGTTCGTCCGAGTGCCCGGGGAAATTTTCGAGAACGTGTCCGTCCTCGACGCGCACAACGTCATGGTGAGTGTGCCGAATTGCGCCGTAGGTCTGCTGCATGCTCCTGTGGTGTTCTGAATTACATTGGGATTTACCGCAAGAAAGAATACGGTACCATACGCCGCCCGTCATTCTATTCGTGCAAGGCGCTTCGCTCACGAGGAAGACGACGAGATGCTGGCTCTCGCCAAGTCCGTCTGCTTGCGTTGTCGCGCTCTGATCGGTACGTATGTGCTGCTTAGTGCAGGCAGTGCTGACTTCGCTGTGCTTTTTCGGTAGATGCTCGACGACAACATGTGCTCGTACGCACAAACCAAAAGGTTTTGTAAAAACTAGAAAATGTACCAAACAGTTTACAAAAAGTACAAAAAAAATGGAAAAAGGAGGCTATTCTTTTAGAAAGGAATGAAAAAAGGAAAAGGCTCGCCGGCAAGTAACAAAAAAAGTCGTCTCTGGGAGGCCAGAGACGTGCCAACGAACCCCGCTGAGGAAGACGAAGCTTGAGAAAGCCTACGCGTATGTTGAAGAAGAAAGTTATAAACGCCTCGGCTGTGATGGGATCGTTTTCCCCCCCTCAAAACTCACATTTTGCGGAGATTGTTGTGGTGTACCTGTATTGCGTAAGATCAAAGCGTTCGGGTTTGTGTAGGTTTTACGAGTATGTGCAAGTTTTACAACAATCTACAACAATATATTTATTTTCATGTAAAATGCCTGAGGGTAATGCAGTAGGTCAGCAGAGATCCAGCCCAGGCCTTAGTTTGCACGGGTTGGTGCTGCTCCCAAGTCTTGATGCACATGCGGTGGGTGCAGCTCGTACAAGCACATGATATCTTCTGCCCTCTCTTTCCTGTATTATACTTGTGTATCATTTCCCTCCGTTGCCAACATCACTTGAACCACACCCCGTTTAGCTCGAGTCATTACCAGCTATCTGGTAGTTAATTGTGATACGACAAAAAAAGACCACCAAAACTCCAGTTGTATTTTGGCAGAACGATGGCCCGGAACCAGTCTTTTGCTGCATCAGGGGACTTACTTACATGCGGGCATGTATGTATGATAGGAGACGTGTCAATAGTAGGCAGTTTTCTGTAATTCCGCAAGTTTAAGTTGGCATTCCGAAGTGGCGTGTGGGATCCCAAATGGGTGTCTTCTTCGAGTATATACGCACGTTGTATCACACGTGCTGATCTTGATGTGCTCGTACTGTAGCAGGTACTCTCAATTCCCCATAACGTGAAACACGACGAGTATCATGAATGGGGTTGTGACGGTTATTAAGTATACACTTGCGTTATATTCCCAGGCGCTGGCCCCCATTGCTACTGCTCCCCTGTATTCAAGGGGAGGGGCGGGGCATCTACACTACTGCTGTTATACGCACTGGTGTGCATTCGGCAACAGTGGTGGTGGCATCGGGTGTGTGGACACCGGCTGATGATGCGCTGGACGTTCTCGTACCGCACACCAAGCGTGTCATTACAGTGGTGGGATCGGGTGTGTGGGCACCGGCTGATGATGCGCTGGACGTTCTCGTACCGCACACCAAGCGTGTCATATTCCATGTACCTTACCCTTGGTTTTAACTTTTTTTTTATGGAGACGCGCTTCGTGATCGATTAGTTTCCCCCTTTTCAAATGTTTTCGGTCGAATTTACGTACCAGGTACCATGGGTATATATTGTCCATGATAGAACGCTCATGATGTTGGTCGTGCTCGCTCATGCTCTGATGGATGCCATAGGTAGAGAAGGGTCCCATGTGGCAGCTCCTCTTCTGGATCTCGTTGGCAGAGGTCCTCCTGTTCCCCACCGTCATCGACATGGACAAGAAGGACCGCGAGCCCGGAGACTTCGCCCTCGACCCCCTTAACCTGTGCAAGGTAAGAACTTTTCTTTGAGGACGCGCACACCCCCTGACCTCTGGGGCAGCAGCAGCAGCAAGGAGTATTGTAGCAGTATATCACAAATGCTCTCAGCACATTTGATTTACTGAAGAGTATCGAGAGTAGTTCGCACTCCAGTATTTGCAGTGCTGGCGGCTAAATTTCTCGCGAGTACTGGCAGTGTCAGCAGTGCAGAACCCGGTTGCGAGCAGGTCCGCAAATCCGCAATGTATTGATCCGAAAAACATGGAAATACTGAGTTTTCAACAGTGTTGTCCCGAAAACTCTACTCACAGTATGAGCAGTATCGAACAGTGACATACTGCCAGTATTCTCGTTAATTCCGAGTGTTTCCCCCCCCCCCCCCGGAAATGCATGTACTCTTAATCCCGCTCCTGGGAGCATGGGTCTGTAATTTGCTTTCATCGAAGATATGTAGAGGAAATTATCGAACGGTGCACAGATGTTCCCTGTGTACTTGATGCTTATACTGGTACCAGGTACCAATATGTGATTGTTTTTTGGCATGAGTAGTACTAATGGCCGACATACTGCCAGTATTTGTATAATAGTATCCGCAGCACAGAACCCCAGAGTACTGTGAGCGTACTCGTAGGCAGTACGTATCCGCTTCTTTTTTTTTGTCTTGTTTTGTTTTTTGTATCCAGCGCTCTGGGCAAGCCGTGGCAACAGGTATCTTGCCTACTCCCCCCCAGCAGTTGGCATTTCCACTGCTAGTCAATTTTCATCGAGTTTCGATATTAATAGCTCTACGCTCTCGCACTTTCCGCGATGAGAAAAAGGCGCTTCAGAGTGCTTTTTTGGTATTTTTGGGAACCCGCCGGGATTCGAACCCCGGCCCTCGGTATTGGATGGTATCCGCTAGATCACCGTGGCGACCGGCATTATGGAACCCTGGAGTGCTTGAGTGCAGCCAGTATCCAGAACCCCAAACTACTGAGATTGCCGTGTCGTGCCCTGCACTTCTGCCAGTACTCGCAGTACCTCCAGCGTTTCCCCCCGAAAGTACAGCTCTACTCCTAACTATTGGGATCATCTGTCCAGTATTCGTGTACTTGGATTCGTAATGGATCCTGGCCTGACTGCTGTTCTCCGTTGTACATGACGGCACCGCTGGTTGATCGAACCCCTGAGACCTACTAGTAGCCCAGTGGCTGGGCTGGGCTCTAGCGCGTGGCGTCCTTCTGCACGCGGCCTTGATTCACGGTTGTGTTCCTGGGCAATCCCATCCTATTGCTTTTATTTATGGTTTTCAAGGTCAAGGCAGCGCTTCAAGTTTGGCATGCGCATGCGTAATTTCATTTCAATCCTTGATAGTTGATGGCGCGGGGGTCGATAGGACGACATGGTCCAATAATATTGATACTACAGCAGTTGTACAGCTTACTCGTATCATACACCCAAGGTGAAAAAACAAAACCAACAAGCATGACGTCAGTCATGGACCTATCGTCAACTATGCGCACCCTGTATGAATGCCTATCTGTACATGTACAACAGTTCAGAGCTGTGAGTCGGGCGACGAGAAGGCGCCAGCTACGAGTAGATACAGGTATTCTACATAGTTGCAGCGGTGCCCGCTATCCGACTACTCGTGTTTCCTAGTTTATGGAGGGTTTTGTTTGCTACGGGGTGCGCGTTTCTTGAAGAGACCACTCGCTCACAAAGAGAGACCTGAGAGATCTACGAGTAGTGCATCTCTCGTATAATGTCGCATCAAAACCCATCGCCATCGACGACGCCGACCCCGAAGGCTGTTGGTTGTTTTCTTTCATAAAAAGTAATGTATTATACCTACGTACCTGGTACGTGTTCCGTGTTGTAAAGCCATATAGTGCCAGCTGGCTGTCAACTGACGCCATTTCCCGAAAAAATAACATCTATGCCCAAGAAGTCCAGCCAACTCCCAACCCTCAAAGTTACAGGCTCAGCAGTACACAACGGCTGTAACCGAGAGATTTCGCCCGCTCGCCCCCCCAAAAAGCACAATAACACACGAGAACATGTAGCACGATAACCATACGCATTGATTTGTTTCCCCTTACTTTCGGCAGCTCACGCCTCTCGCTCCCATTTCCCCCCCCCCCCCCCCCCCCCCCCCCCCCCCCCCCCCCCCCCCCCCCCCGGTTCGATCCTCAGACCCCCGAGAAGACGGAGCGGCTCAAGCTTGCGGAGCTCAAGAACGGCCGTTTGGCAATGTTCGCCGTTTCCGGCGCGCTCACCCAAATGGCCATGACCGGCCACGGGTTCCCCTTCATGGCTTAATTTTGCAAGTCCGGCTCTTGATGAGAGACGATAATAGTGATTGGGGGAAGTTGGACTGGGTGCCACGCTAGGGTGGATCTCACCCTTACCCCCCATCCGCCCACCCGGTCCTCCCCCCTTATTCCTTCTGTAGTGCCTGCGCATTCTGCGAAGGGCTTAAGAGCATGCGGAGTAGCCCCGCGTCTTGCCTGCGTTGTCGCGCTCGCTCGCCTACCAGGTATGCGCTTGCATGGAGGCAGGATGTTTGAGGCCCCTCGATGTGTGTGTACAGATTGGCCAAGGGGAAGGTTTAGATAATTCGGGTCTTAACGGTTGATGGGCGTCGAGCACAAGGCGCCCTCGCCGGTGGTGCCATGAGCCTTGGCCCACGTAAGGTATTGACGGGAGCAGGCGGTCGATAAGTGCTTTATACACCCAACAGGGCTAGAAATAGTTTTGTTGGGTCTAATGCTCGCGAACTGCCGTCTTAATCGATTCCAAGCTCACAAACATGCGAAAAGCATTTGTTCTTTTTTTTTCTTTTGACTTTTTCCGGTCATCTATGATGATGCGCACCTGTTTGATCTGGTGTCGGTTTTGGTGTATACAGTGTTAGAGGCGCAGGGGGGGGGGCAATATTGATGTCTCTTAGATCGTGCGCTGTCGGCGAGTTCGCACGATGTATCGAATCTAAAAGATAAATTGTGCGCATTATATTATTATGCCTTTTATATGTTTATTTTCTATACTAGTAAATATCTCGCACTTTTTTACACGTTTTGCGAACGCCTCCTCGTTGCTATTTTTTTGCCTTTACTCATGGGATCACCACAAAATAAAACCTGATCGGCCACAAACCAAGTCCTTCCGAGCGAATGCAAGTTGCATGAAGCGTCCACTTGCGTACGCCCCCTACAAACGCACAGAAGCAGCAGTACAGTTACTGCGTATATACCATGCCACGCGAGTCCTAGTGAACGACAGCCTTTACTATTTTCCGCGCTAGACCTACCCGTACACAGCGCTGCTGCTGTGTCTCTACTGCTGCTGGTGCTGTTCACCAGTAGTACCTGATATGCTGCGGCAGCATGGTGTGTGTGTAGTGGTTCACGGTGAACTTGATGTTTTGAGCGATAAAGTCTCTCGAGCGAACCGAAAACCGCGTCCGGGTAACCGTGGTGATAACCCGTTCCTTTGGTTTTGTTTGACAGCCTTCTTACCTCCCTCCGACACCAACCGCCTTCGTACCAAGGGTGTTTTTTCATATGAACTTTGACAAGAGACCACATGATGCAGACGACAACTTTGCGAGGTGTTGTCTACTACTACTATTACGGGGGACCATAGTTAATAGGACCTATGGTATACATAAAAACCTATATATTTGCCTATTTTTACTAACAAAATTTGGTCCCGTTAACTATGGACCCCCGTAATACTACTACTACTACTACTACTACTGTCTACTAAGCAGCGTAAGCGCCCAGCAGTATTACGGGCATCTTAGGATCTTGTTGCGCTTATGCCCTGCGACTCATTACGTTGTATTTCGGGCACAAGTGGTTTGTATTATCCCCCGACCATGTAGTGACCGTTGCTGCTGCTGCTGCTGTAAGCGTCAATTTCCCCTCCACAGAGGGTCAGGGGAGTCAAAGTTTCCATCATGTGACGAGCTCCAGCGAGAAGCGTTTTCTTTGCCCCCGCCCCGTCGAGCATGCGGCGAAGCGTGATTAGTTGACAAAACACATTCGAAAAAAACAATGCACATTTACTTGATGCATGCGGGATGGATATAGATATATATGTATCACCGAGATATTACTCGTACAACGGCAGTCAATGACATACATAGATACACTAAGTACTCTGTGTACTACAACCCAAGACGCATCATTACGTGCATGTCTGTAATAATTAATGTGGTGTATGTGCGTATACATCGTGCGTACATACATACTCCTCCTGTGTGTGGCACATGTCGAAATTCGAGTAGTGCAAGTAGTAAGTACCTGGTATGTACGTACGTACGTCCTATTAATAGATAGGCACATCTTACACGATATAGAGTGCAAATATAACGGTGGTGTGGGAGTTACAAGAAATCCCCTCGTTTCGGATTAGCACGCGCCCCCGTGCCTCAACCAGATGAAGACACGCGCTCATCCATGGAGACTGGATCCACAGAGAGAGCCACTACAGCACGTTCGTATGTGCAGAAGAAGTAGTACGCGTCAATCGTGGTAAACAAAATACCAGGTACTATTAATAGGTATATATAAGTAAACAACGTATACAGTAAAGAAAAGGGAGAAAATCAATGTTTTACTGTACTATTACGGGGGACCGTAGTATGTAGGACCAAATAAATGTTAGTAAAATTAGCGAAACATAAAGGTTTTGTGTCTACCGTAGGTCCTATTTTTCGTGTGCCCGAAGACGGAAAATAAATAATTCTCTCTATTTCCAGTACGAAATAATTAAATTGAAATTGGAGTCAATTTATTTAATTGTTTTGGTCAGATAGCATTTCCGAATCGAAAAATAAATAATTACCGAAAGGTTCCTCGAATATTTTATATATATATATATATTTATAAGAAACTAAGAAAGCACGTCAGCTGTGAGTTCAACCGATATATTTTATAAGAAACTAAGAAAGCACGTCAGCTGTGAGTTCAACCGATCGGCAGATCGGTCTTTAATATGGCCCCCCGTAATAATACTGCTGCTGCTGTTGTACTGCTGTTGTTGTACTACTGACTATGCATGTCGTTCCCATTCGAGAAAATTGAGCAAGATAATAAGATAATGAAACGGGGTTTCCACTTTGATTGAAGGCGTTATGCATCAACTGGAACTGCTGCGCTGCTGGCTTCTGCTACCCTTCAGATCTGCACGAGGAAGGCAGAGCTCTAGCAGCGGTAGACGTGCTTTAAAACGCGAGCAGCGGTTGGCACGTTTCTGCGGCCACCCCTGAAGCATATTGCACAAGGTTGTGGCACAGCGTACTCCTCGATTGTTGTTGTTGTTGCCTGCTGTTGTTCTGGGACCTGTATACGGTTACCGGGACGACAGACATACTACTGCTGCTGCTGCTGCAGATCTACTCCAGTGTTCAGTGCGCGTTCGGTTGTGAATATTGTATAACACAGCATATAGCCCTCTCCTTGTGTCGAACTTCACCAGCATCCGCACCAGCACCAGCATCAGCACCAGATTTTTCGAGCTAGACAAGCGCCTGGGCTACCGAAGGATTTGCTCCTATCGGCATTATCATTTGAACTTTAAATGTCTCGACCTTCGTCGCGAAACGCGTCTCGCCCGAGGACCCCGGCTGCGCCTGCTAAAAGCTATGAGCGCCCCGAGGCAGAGCGGATCATTTCCCACCACGCTGGAACGGTGTTGGAAGATGGCTTGGAGTCCATGACGGTGAGTGAAGGGTTGGCCTAGGTCTACATCTCTTGGCGTACATAAATGTGAACCAAACGTGGATTGAGTGAGCTCTTTTTCGGACAGCAGCACAAGCGACATTATATCTTCCACTTGTTTGTCTGTTGCTTGTTGCACTACCAGTACATGCTGCGGCTGTCTGTACGTCGTATCACATCACACTGACTGTAGACTCTTACGCCGTGTGTACTCACTGGTCTATGATATATGGATACAATCATAGGTGGAGATCAGGGGAGAACAATACGCAGCCGTCAGTGCGGCGTTCCAGGATGAGGGAGAGGGGTCACGGCTCGGCCTGGCTTCGGTGAAGCGAGCTCTTCTCCGGTAAGCGTTACAGCAGTGGCTGTACTCACGCCCCTACCTACAGCAAGCAGTAGCGCCAAGCAGCAGTAGTGCGTACAGCGGTGCTGGTTGTACTACTGTACGTTACGTATCCACGCAAGACAACACACCTCCTGGGATGAATTTCCGAGCCGAGAAGCGCACACACAACGAAAATGGTCGCTCGATACTTTTCCGTATATATGTAGGCGCATCGTTCGGCATTTCCCTCTCCCCGTTGTCGATTAGATCGGCTTGGAATTATCGTGCAAGGGGTGTGTTGGTGTGTTGTCTTGCGCGTTACACCGTACGTACTACTCTGTACATGAGTACTTGTACTCGTACGGTATTCTGGGTATTTTAGTATAACGTGCTTCGCTCCGCGGGCACGCCGCCCGCTACGCTCGCTCAGGAAGGAAAAGTACATCAAATTATGCGAAGCAGACAGAGGTCCATGATTGAATATTGTTTTTTTCATGACCCCCGTAGTTGCAAACTGGCGACTTGATAATGCCAAGAGTCCCGCCGCCATGCTTCAGGAGAAAACAGCTCGGACACCACATATGCTTCACGTCGCGGGCGGTTTTCCGCTACGCTCGCTCACATGTCGTACATACGTACATACCCCAGGTAGGGTATTTATTTTCTTTTTTCGATATATATATATATATATATTTTTACTCATCACTTTTACTTTCCAGCCCACTCGTAGGAGGTTTTACCCTCGACGATCTTCTGGACAAGCCGTGGTCACAGGTGTCGTCCCTTCTCCCCCCCGGTACGTGCCTTTATTTTTTGTCGCGCATAGGGTTCAGCATTCCCACTGCTCGTCGATTTTCATCGAATGTAGCTAACTCACGCTTTCGCGCTTTCCTCTTATCATTTTTTATACAAGAAAAAGTCCCTATGAGCATGCGATATGCTCTGTGTCTGTACTCGTATGTACGAAAGATAAAGCACAGCACGGCACAGCAACACAGCAAAAACAATAAAAATGAAACCGAAAATTTCTGAAAGAGAAAAAATCCCCGTCCCCTTTCGTATAATAATTTACTACCTGATTGGAACACCTTACATCAGTCAAAAAGAAAGAATGAAAAAAAGAAAAAATCAAACAGCGGATCTTCTCTCTCAGCCTCGTACGCCGCCCGCCCCTCTCGCGACCATCTCGCCACCGATTCCGTCCGGGTAAAGCTTTTTTCCCCCTCTCTTCCACAGTGAGCCCCGTCGCCCGCCTCGCGTGAAGCCCGGTGCTCACCGTAGACCTCAACGCAAGCTCGACAATGTTGGTGCTCATTCGGGGTACCTCCCTCTTGTGACTTTCAGCCCGGTCGCAAAAATAAGCACCGCTTGAATATTATCTTACAATCCCGAACGACCCTTAAATACTCGTACATACTCTATCAAAAATCACAAATGGAGGCCAGACAGAGCCTATTGATGCATCCCTCGTGTCTCGAGGCACACGCGACGCCTAGGCACGAAAGCGGCGACCGCGCTCCTTGCAACCCCCCCTCTACCCGCCAGCATCCGCTGACACCCGCGACGGTGCCGGGTTCGCCCGCGCAACCGTGCTCGGAGTACACGCACGCACACGAAACGAAAGAAGAAAAAAGGAAAGCAGGACTGAAAGTACGACGAGAAATGGAGAAAACAAAGACCCGCTGGAAAGGTCCGGCAGGTAATGAAAGGAGGCGATTCCCAAGTGGGAGCTCTGAGAGGCCAGGGATGTACCAACCAAGCACGCTCAGAGATCGAGATATCTATAAGTAGTTCTATATGTACGTGACGTACGTATCATACAGACAGGTGCTCCATGCAAATTTCAGTCATGTTTTAGCAGCGGCGACTTACACTATTTGCGTCGGGCGTTCTCTTGCCGCGTGCAGTCGGCTGTTTGTGTTAGTTGCCCCACGGCAAACAGTAGTATGTTAGTTGCCCCACGGCAAACAGTAGTATGCCATTGCTTGGTGGGACCGTCTTGTGTGTTGTTCGGCCGACGTTGCAAGAAAGCACGCTCCACGGGTGAAAACGTGGACGAGCTTCGCACGTGTTTAAGTCCTGTGCCTCTCTTTGGCATTTGAAGAACGCCCGAGCATGTAAACAATCGAAAAGTCCTCGAGTAGGTTTTACAATCTGTGAACTCGGATCTTTAAGGGTATTGTTGACTTGAAAATTGCGTAGCGCGGTCTGCACTTCGGAATCGTCGTACGCAATTGAGAAATTCCCTTGTTCGATACAAACGCGGGGCAGCCGCGTTCATGGCTAGTTTTGGCCCATTTGGGCTGCGGTTTGGGGTCAGGGTTAGGGTTAGGGCTAGGGGTTGGGTTCGGTTTGGTTCGGTCTTGGCGCGTACCTTGATCCCAACAGCAACCAAAATACCTGAACAGCCTACCAACCTGAAGATCCGAGCTCACAGATTGTACTAGGACCTCCAATCGAAGGCATCGTACACATATAGCTCGGCACGCAGACCACACGGCTTCCTTGCCCCGCCATGAGCTTGCTCGTTCGCGATGTAGCTTCCTCGATCCACATCGTTTGTGCAGCGAAACACCTGGTCTGCGGTACTTTCGCGCAGCGCACCACACACAGCCTTATTTTTTTTGCCATACGTTCTATCTATCTTCGTCGCTCCCTCACCTCGCCTCCTCTCGCAACTTGTCCGAACGTAGTGTTGTTGTACTCGGTCAGCGCTGACTAAGTAGGCTTCTACAGGTTCCTGCTTCACACTAACAACATCGTTGTTATTTGTTGTTGTTGCTGTTGCCATTGATGACGTTGACGTCGTCCAGGTCCGGCCTCAAGTTGGACGACGCCCTGTTTCAGCGTCTCGTGGAGAGCCGGTGGGAGGACGAGCAAGGGCCTGACGGCGGAGGCGTGGACTGCGACGGTTTCGTGCGCATTTACAGCGCTGTTAGTACCCCGGCCACCACGTTCGGACGGCATCTCAGAAAGGCGGCCGGGCGCGGAGACGAGAAGCTTGGTGAGGATGCACACCAACACAAGGCGGCGGGGGTGGTGGAGGTGTGGGGTGAAAGGATGTGAAGGTTTAAGGTGCACGGTGGGATAGGGAGAACTAGCGAGAGGAGAGCATATTTTTGTTTTACAGCTCTCGCTGCCTAAGGGCTGGGTGTGGGTGATCCCTTAGCAGGGATTACGGTTTTCTCGCAGTTACGGCTGTCGTGACTGCTGCGTTGGGATGGTTTAGAACGTAGAAAAAGTGTCTGGCTCGTGCTACTGTAAACACGTCTTCGCACGTCCGGTACCGAGTGCCCGCCCAAGGACCCGAAAGGACGCGGCCGTGGCAGTCCTCGTCCCTGGCCGCAGTCTCTTTTCGTCCAGCACGCGGTGTACCGTTCCGCAAAGCTTGCGAATTGACTGTCATTGTGTCCGCCCCCCCCCTCCTTGCTATTTTTTTTTTTATTATAACACCGTTCGCTTCGAAACCTGCAGTTCGAGAGCTGATCCTTAGGGGTTGCAATCCCAACACCGGCTCGGGCACTGGAGAGACGGCTCTCCACACCATGGCCGCGTTCGGACACGTCGACTGTGCGAAGACGCTCAAGGCGCTTTGCGGAAACGAACTGATTTTGCAGCCGGAGGATAAGGTACGGCGATCGTTGACAGTCCCTCCTCCCTGCCGCAGCCGCAGCCCGCGTGCTGCGCTTACGCTTCCCCGGGAAAAAACGGCTTCTGTTTTTTTTTTTTTCAGATCGGGTCATGTTTTTGTCGATGCTGGCTTCCTTCCTTTTTTCCTTCCTCCCTTCATTCCGGGAGTGCGATTTGTTCAAACGCTCTCGCTGCGATACCGGAGAGGGCTTGAAGCGTACTGCTGGTCTGTCTTGCGCTTTTGTGTTGAACGTGTTTTGAAACGAAAGTAAAAATCGCGTGGGGGTCACGTCAATCCCGCTGTGAGCTCTCACGCGTGCCACGGCAGGAGAACGTATTAATAGCACCTATCAATACTATTTGTGAGGCTCTTCACTTACGGAGCTTCATGCCTTCACCCAAAACCAAACGTTTAAAAAAAGTGTAAATGGTACACCTCTTTTTAAGGCTGCAGTCCCGCTGTGGGAACAAAACTCTTGGAATTAGAGTCAAATTTAGGTGCATGTACAGTGCAGTACGGAAAAGTGTTAAACCCTATTAACGATCAATCCCCATGGCCCATGGCCCATATCGGTGCTGTCCGAAAAATATTGCGCAACACGAATGGGATATATACCGGGTATATAGTCCCTCAGTTGACTAGTTCCATCAGCCTGAAATATTGCCTCATAAGGCAAAAAAAAAAAAACGCTACCCCTTTTGTGGCACGCGTCCAGTGCGAAGCAACATGGGGCGGCAACACGTGGAACGGGGCCTGGAATGTCACAGCCTCTGTCTACCACTACGTCATCAGAACTTTGAGTTGGAAAGTATGGTGCGACGCTTATACTAAAGGATGAAAAAAAACTGAATGTACACGGTTTGTAGAGCAATGTGGTTGAAATATAGTGCTCGCGGGGACTGCACGGTTGCGCCGGTAATTTCGACTGACCGCAATCATTCGAAATCGCCGAGTTTTGAGATGTTTGTATTTCGTTATACATGGCCCACGTGGCTTCACTTAGTATGTGCGCGCAAATGTTTCATGGTTTGATGTACTAAAAGAAGCGTTTTTTTGGGGGGGTGCGTTGACAATGTTTGGGGTACACAGGCGGGATGGACGCCGCTGATGGTTGCGTCGGGGAACGGGCACACGGCGTTCATGCGATTCTTGCTCGACGAAGGGTGTGAAGCGGGTATCGCCAACGAAAGCGGTAAGTGCAAAATAGCCGTGCCGGTAGGATATTTTTCAGAACACAATAGTGTACTTAGGAGTTAGAGCTTTGGGTTCATCCCCATCAGGGCCCTTATGCGTTAAATATTTACCTACGTTTTTCTCTCGAAGATTTAGTTTTGGGCGTTTGTTTCCCGGAAGCTGGTCATCACTGATCGCTTGTCCAGTCGACTGAGCATCTTTGATTGTTGGTGTACGCTGGCAGCCTCTCTTGCCCGTATAGCGGATCAGCAGCCCCGACGGCTTTCCCTATGACCACGGTGTTCACCGAACGAGCGCTATACATGTGTAACTATTTCTCAGACTGTCAGCCGTCGTTGACGACGCGTTTTCTTGGGTTTTGCACGTATTTCAATGGGCGTCACCAGGGCGAACGGCGATGCACCGTGCTGCCGCGAAAGGGAGGGAAAAAGCTCTGAGGCTGCTCATATCTAAAAAGGTCAAGGTGAGTTCAAAGACCATGTACCGCATCCCCCCCCCCCCCCCCGCGCGCGCGCGGCTGCAGTAATCCCTGCTCTGAAATAGTGTAGTACTCCGCATTGCCTTCTTCAGATTGTGTGCGGTGCGTTCATCTTGTCGTGCTGTACGAGTAGAGGCCTTCCCCTGGCACAATGCTCGAGAGGTGAACAGTGTTGGATTGCCTTCCGATTACATTGCAGAAATATTGCTCTGCTTAGATTGTATTTGTATTTTATCTAGGAAGTTCGAGAACGGATAGCTACGCCTGCACCTTTCGCAGAAGCAATTTACCGGTCGAGCGGTTGCCTCCACGTTTTTGTTGGTGTTATTCAAGTTTTGTTTAGAGAAAATAATGTACTGTAGTTTATCCCAAGGTTCATTCGTGGTTAGAATAAATAACCGGCAAGGCCGGGCTCTAGTTTTTGCATTTCCGCCGCTGAACACTGCGAGTAGCTTATAAGAACAAACCCGTTTCTTGACTTTGTATTGCGGTCAACCCCACCCGCCTACTATATCGTGGCGGCGTTTGTCGGCACGATCGTGCGTGCGCCTTCCGAACTTGTGTGTGTGTGTGTGTGTGTGTAGCAGACGAAGCGATGAACCTCCGGCTGCGAAGCCGCTTCACTTGTGCCGTGCATGACTTACCGGACCTCTGCCTCCCGCAAAGCACGAATGCCACAATGTACCCCCCCCTTACCGTGCATGGGCACGTTTGGTTGTGGACACCGCGGACTTAAATATTTTCAGCAGCTTCTGGTATTCCCTCCCCGGCTTGGTGTTGATGCCCAACCGCTAAAATTTGCAGTATGCTTCTGTGCATGTCCCTAGCAACGCCTCCATCGAACTAAAATTCCCTCTCGCCGGACGTTGCACCCTCTCCCGTGACCCATTGCTCCAGACTGACTCGAGAGACAAGTGCGGGTATACGCCGTTACACTTGGCTGCGATGCACGATGAAGTAGGAGCGATGGGTGTGCTACTGGAGGCGGGGGTGAGTCATGAGCTTGATTTTTCGTTCGTTTGCTTGCAAACAATCACGGCGGGTGCCTTCCAGGGCCCGTTTCTTCCGCTTGTGCGATGATGTGCCCATCAGCGTGCCTGTAAGTTTTGAGGCCGGGAAGTTTAGCAAAAAACCTTTGTGGACGCGTTCGTTGTGGCCTGCACCGTCCGGACCAGATATCGGGCTGCTAGAAGGCTACTCCTGACTGACTTAACTTGCTTTATCCTTGCCAATCTCTCTGTATGTACTGCTTGGTTTCTTCCCGTGTTTCTAAGGCGGATGCCGAAGCTAAGGACATCCTTGGATATTCGCCCAAGCACTTCTGCAGCGATCGGTTATGGCAGAAGCTGATCGATGAGCGGGGGGGGCGCGGGGGGGGAGAAAATGACGCGAGCGGTGACAGCACCTGCTCGGGTGGCTCTTGCTATAAGGTCGCGGGACTTTGATATGACCGTGTGCTGCAATGGCACCTCTCCATTTCTAGTGCCGCAGCATGTGATGGGAAAACAGTCGGGGAAGCTCGGAAGTCTGACATCGCTTTCGAGCATGGTGACAACTTGACAACATACTGTACAAAATGAAAAAAACACTTTCTTCTGTATTGCCTTTCGGCTTTGAGGAGAGCGACCAAAACAAACGATAATTTCGGTGTTTTCAACCGTCTACGAGCATCGTGAGCGTCCATGATGCGCCGGCGCCGTACGACTTCTTGCATGGTATGTACAACTCGAGCGCCAGTTTTGCATCACCCCCCAATCACCAATCATGCAGTGTAGGCCGTTGCTGTAATCGCCATTTTTTTTCGTCGATTTGTTCCCCTTGTACGGATGAAGTCCCAAGAGAAGAACCACAGCAACCCACTGCTGTATTGTACAGAGAATAAGTCAAACTGAAAAGCGACGTGTTGTGTACCACGGGTTTTGCTACGAGTGCATGCTTGTAGCGTATAAGTCCTGCGGGGACATGGTCGGAACACTAGCCGGAGGGACCTTGGTTGAGATCCATCCGAGCGGCGAACGATACCCTCACAAACCTACTCCATGCACGAGTACATTCAAAGAGTAGGGCTGGGTACTGGGCCAGGATCTACTGGCAGTATATCTTGCCTGGCGGAACATCTCTCAACGCTGAGGGAGCTGCCACAGGATGCCAGCAGGATAATTGTGATCTACTCGCGTCCAACGAAAACGTCTAATAACGCAGCGGGAACCCATCGAATTTCGCGCTGCACAGAGAGGGGACGCATAGAAAAGGGAGAGAACGGCAGAGAAAGATCCCTTCATAGTTTATAGCCTGGTGCAAGCTAAACATCCACTCGGGGTTTTGTCCGATTTTTAGTGTTATTTTTATATCTGTCGCTTTGTTCGCATCCCCTGTGGGTTTTGACAATTGAGCGATGGGGATGCTCTTTTTTGGCTTATCACGGTGTAGCACCAGCCACAGTGTGGTTTTTCCATTTACACGATGCTACGGTGCGGTGCGGAATATAGTATTTACGAATGGTACGGGGAGGTGCGGTGCGGTGCGGTTTTCAATCGTACGATGCGAAGCGGTTCCGTTAAAACCGGTCAAAGCCGCACACACCGTCGCAAACTACTTGAGTTTATAAGGTCATAGGCATTCTTGCGGTATTAGTTTTGTGAGAGTCGATTGGCGGGGTACGGTGAAGATTCTATTTTCAGAATCGCGCGTACGGTACGGCAATGCGGTGCGATGAGGTGCGGTGGGGATTTTCGTTTTCGGGAATCCTACGACGCGGTGCGGTGCATCGTACGGTGCGGTGCGGTAAAACCGCACCGAACCGTACATGCTTCATTGTACTGGGTATGCGATTTCAATAGAGTATTAATAGCACGCTGGCTTTTAATTCCAGGGGAGTATGATGATCAATAATGAATCATATGAATGAAATACGTTCTGCAACATCGAACGGTGACCTTTATGATTGCCGCGTTTCGGAGCGGTTCGGCAAGGCACACTCCATTTAGAGTGGAACATTCATGTGTCAACTTTAAAACTTGTCATGCACGTTCTTGGTATTGCACAATCTAGGCCGTGCAGAGATAAGGACTGCTGTGTGTGTAGTATTCCGTACACGCATGTATCACCATACACTTTGTCGGCATTTTCGAGTTGTTCCTGAGCCAATCCACTTGGGGTGCCTGATAGTACCTGGTCGACGAACCTGGCTTTATTTTAGGGAGGCACCTTACTGTAGCTCTGACCAGGAGGATCGCTGTTGCTGCTGAAACGTTTCGCTGCTTAAAACATGCAGCCACTATAATAGCAGGATACAAACGAGTTCATACTGTGGTAATTCAGGAGTACACCAGGAGCAGCACTAACAGCAGCAGCAGCATCAGCACAGCTGTCAGCAGTGTCTGGTTCAGAGCTATCAAGTCGCCGGACATGATGTTGTGGGAATCCAAAACGATATGTGGCTCAGAATGTATCTCCGGCAGCTGGCTCGTGTTGGCGTTTGGCACTCCGACCTGTATCGGGAGACTCGACGATGGAGCGAGTACCTACTATCTGTTCCTTCGCAAAGGGCTGCGGAAGGTGCTCATTGATACTCGTAGGCTGATCGGTCGGGCACTGGGAGGCGAGATCAAACGTACATTTCGCGTCTTACATTCTTATCTACACGGAAACAGCAAGATTGTTGGGTACCAGGTATAAAATACTGAATATGAAGAAAAAAAAAAGGCCAGCCAGTGGTACAGGACGTTCGAGCTCTTCGAAAAAAACAGGGCTCGGTATACTCTCGTACAAAACAACAAAAGAAGTGTTACTCGTAGGGAACAGTAACAAGACGGCTTCTTCATCGTTCCTGCGGAACTTTAGCCGCGCGTTGCGACTTCCGCAGGGGGATGGTAGGGCTTCGTAGCGAGAGCGTGCCGAATTCGGTTGTGTTGGGGTGTTGGGGTGCGAGTCAGGTCTTGCATTCCGCCGCGTACTGTTTATTCCGCCGCGTAGTGAAGATTAAGCTTCGTGCTCCATAGCGACCGGTACAGAAATATTTCTGCGGGTATCTTGTCATCATCTATCTCCTCTTTGAAAATCAAAGATTAGTTTGGCAAGATCAAGATCCAAGATACTGTGTTGTCTCCCCCAGCATCGGCCTGACCAATCATCTGCGAGATTGGCAAACCGGTCGCCGTTGAGTCTTTCTCGGCCTTGCTCCACTTCTTGCTCCTTGCCCTGTGCCCACTACGCTACCCACAGTCCAGTCCAGAGTCCAGGGGGAGGGCTTTCCTAGGCTTAGTCGCGAACGTGCGGGGTTGCGGGATAAAATTCTGGGGTACGCTTTCAGCGCGTATCACCTCCGATTGATTGATGAATATCTGCCGCGGGCACACTGCGGCAGCAGCACGCGCAGGAGACATGTCCGTCGTTGTCAAGACACCGCCGTGCGGAATAACGGGGCCGGTCTCCAGGAGGTGAGCAACTCGTGAAACCTTGGGGCGGTGTTGCAATATCTTTTACCATAAGTGCAAGGACGGCGATGATGTTTTCGTTCGACTACATGACCACAGCAGTACAACAACAGCAGTAATAATAGTAGTAACTTCGGAGATGATCGTTTGTGAATACACCCTTGCGGTACGTTCAGAGTACTACAGTCGTACTGAAAGTAGTATAAAAACTGTTGGCATCTGTTCAGCACAGCACTGGAGTGCAAACACTTTTTTGTAGCATCGTTCTACTGTTGGCTGTGCTCCTCTTGCGATCAGCCGCACCGCCTTGCGCGAGGCCCCGCTGCGCCGCAACGTTGAGCTATTCATAGCGACAACAGACCATCTCGTCACATGAGACAAGCGAACATAAAGAGGGCAAGGGAAACACCAAAAAGTACTGTAGGGCTGGGTCTTGATATCATACGGCTCCAGCCAGTACGCGGCAGCAGTGCGCCTGACTGGGTCAGATGCCAGTACACTGGACGCGATTGGTGCACTCAGTACTTTTTCGGCGAAGCCTAAGCCGGCCATTGCGCAGTCGCGACCCCCCCCTGGCTGGTGAGAGGGGGGGGCGCCGGAGGCAAGCCCAGAGGGCCCCGCTGGAAGCACCCTGTCGGGGCCTGTGCTTAGTAGGCGATTTGGCTCCGCTGGAGCTACAAGGTAGGATGATGTTGGGCCATGTTTCAAAGATATTTGGCAATTGGGTTGTAGGTTCACTATGATCCAATATATACTGGCAGTATTACTGCACTGGCAGTACTACTGCACTGGCTTATGGAGCTTCCGGGGTCGCCAGTGAAACGACCATACGTACATCCCACGATGACGCCTCATAATATGGCGGAAACCCATCTAAATGCAGAGATATCTAGTAGGGCATGCGACAATAAGAGAGGGGGGAGAGAAGGAAAGAAGGAGGAAGACGATGAGCACGATGGAGGCCTCAACCACTGATGGTTTGGGCTCTGTGGATCCCTCCTGTGCCACCATGTCCTTTGTCCGCTTCTTTCCATTTTTCCTTGGATACAATCCTACGAAAAACTTTCGCCGAAAGGAAGGGCGCCGTAGCCTCTACTACTGCAGCTTACCTACGAACCAGGTACGCTAGATTATAAAACTCGTGGCACATCATTGAGCTCACATTTTCATTAATAGGAGTATTGTATGATACCGTTGAGCTATTACCTACTGAGCTACCCAGGGTAAACGATCGATTGAATACCAAGCCCAGGGTAACCCTTGTAGAGCTCTACCCCCCGGTCTGAGCGGCGGGATCTTTGAGATGTGCGTTCATGTTCAGTGTTGCATGCAGGCCCTTCTTTCCAGAATGCTACATGCACTATTAATAGCATCAGCTCAGGATGGCTGTTCTCTACCGCTGTTTGTAGTCGTCGACGTTCAGTAATCCTACGGCATTATGCCAAGAAAATGAACACAACAGCAACAAATGAGTTGCGCTGCTGAACCACAACTCCAGTGCATGTTTTCAGTCAATACTTTCGGGTCTGTCATTACCGGAAACTTCTACAGCAGTATCTTGCATATTGAACAGAGACTTGTCCCTGCTGCTCGCGAAGCACGCGCAAAAGCGAGCCACACGCACGAAACGAACCAAGCGATTTCCCCTCATGCTGACTTCGTAGCATTCCGCGGACCAAAATCACAAACGACGAAAGGCGGTCGGCTCACGTGGGCGTCCAGACCTCGCCGATCGTGAGTGCGCACTATCACTCTATCCTAAAATACAAGGATGTTTTATATATTCATAATTAATCTGAATGTTTCTTACATTTAGGGATAGAATGGTACAGTGGTAGCAGCACTGCTGGACTGCATATCAATGCCTAACAACAACCACAGCACGGCATAGGGTTAGGCCTCATAAGGAGGAGTCAACCCTCCCCCTGCTGCGAATATTATCCGACTCTAATTTCAAGTAGCTTGTCCCTAGAAACGTGGGTGTACAGATACGTCTTAAGGGGATGAACGATGATTCGCGCCCCAATTCTGTAAAGACGCTCGAAACCCGCCAAAACATACTGGGCACCTCGAAACACACGACAATTGATGGTTCCCTACCGTTCGTTGCTCTGAACCGTCGTTTTTTACCTTGCAGCCGCAGCCTCTTCGCCCCCGCCCGCGACCCCAGCAGAAAGCTGATTGACCGACGCGTTTGTTTGTGGCTCGAATCGCATGTACGTGTTTGTTGTGCTTTACCGCTAAGACCTAATAGCCAATGGAAACGCGAAGTCCAAAAAGTTTTCTTTCAAAAATATTGCTTCTAAAGAACAGCCGTAAATATCCTCGTGCCGCCGCTGTGGGAAAAAAGGGAAGAAAAAAATGTTTTTTTTTCTTCCTTTTTCACTAATGGCGGCGCAATTTGTTTTTTTTCTCATTGCAAATTGTCAACACGCTGATAAAAATGAGCTCGTGCGACGATAGACGCTCGATCTCGACATAGACTCAGTCCACGGCCAACCCGCTTGGTGTCTGACAAGGCCAACGAGTTGTAGATGACGGCCTCGAAGATATCAGGTGGATCCATGGTTTAGTGGGCGAGAGCTAGCCGGCGACGTCCTACGGTATCTTCCCAAACCTGAAAAAAAAACTATTTTTTTCCATTCGAGATGGACGGAGAATTTTTATCATCTGTTTTGTGAACACCAGCGACCAATTGCTTTTTTATCATATGCCTGGCCAGCTCCCGCCACATGGCACCGGCCATTGCATGAAGACGGTGACCCTAGGGTGGGTCGGAGCCCCTACGAGAGCACTCCGTTCAGAATTTATGATGCAGTCGTTGGTTTTATCGATCGATGTCTGTCGAGGACTCCGAATCTCGCCGCTTCGAGCTAAAGATCGGCCTGACTTTTTCTGAAGCCGATCTTGGCCCAACATCGGCCCCAGAATTGTTTTTTTCGAGGTTTTCCAAAAGTTTGGAACTTTCCCAACAATGGTGCTCATGGCAAGCTGTACCTGAAAAATTCTGACGGGTATTTTTGTAAATCAAACTTTTTATGGCAACTTTGGGTTTCCATTGGCATAGGTTTAAGGTGCAGATTTGCCTATTGCGATACGCTCTGTGGACTTTGCGTGCTTTTGGATGTTGCCTACTATGTGCATACCTTCTGTGTTCTGTGGACTTCGAGGGGTTTTTGTCTTTCCAAAAGATGCTTAGACTAACCCCTTCACTGCTTGCAAACTTTTATTTTAGCCCCACAGTAATTTCACGTATTTTTGTCCCCAAACAACGTGGGCGCAGTTCTTAGAGGCGGGTTACAGAAGGTCTGTCTTTCGGCCACCCTCCAATAGGGACTCCAAGTTAATGGGGGGGGGGAGGGGTCCCGCCCATCCGTGTGTTCACTTGTCGACTGGTCGTGGGTACGGTACATGACGTACTTTCAGGTCTCGAACGCCAAGGGTCTTTGAGGTTGTCATTCGGTAACATCATCGCCAAATAGACAATACCACACTCCTATGATACGTCCCTAGGATTTGAAGTCACTAACACCACCGCTGTGATACGCCCTAGGCTTTGACGTTGCGCGAAAGGGGCTCGCTCGCTCGCTCGCTCACGCCCGAACCGTTCCCTCGTTTTCCCTGGCGCGTCCAGCCCCCACTTCAGGCACACCGCCAGGCTCTGCGCGACCATGCTCATCGCGGTGTCGAGGGCTGCGGGCATTGCGGCGTGCAGGCGAGTCGTTAACCTCCTTTTTTATCTGAGGGTTGGAAAGTTGACTCTCCCGAACAAGGATAACTGCGTTTATGTGCGTAGAATTAATTGAGCCGCCGTGTTTGTACCGTAGTTATTACTGGTTGTTTTGCTCATTGCAGACGGTGCGGGACTACTTCTGTAGTCTGCAGTATAAATACAACTATAATTACGATTTTTGGGGTCGTTGTCACTTGCTAGCTCTTGGCAGACAGACCGACTGATAGACAGCTCTTCGCAAACAGCCCTTCTTCTTTGAAACAGCCGAACAGCCAAACAACCTTTCTTCTTTCTTCTTCGCCAAACAGCCAAACAACCTTTTTTTTCTTCTTTCTTCTTCCGCAAACTGCCAACCAATAGACAGCTCTTCGCACGGCGCCTAAAAGAGGCGTCTCGCCTTCGACGAACGGCATAGATAAGTGCAGCTGTCGGCGGCCAAGCTGCTGCTGTCGGTGGCGAACCTGCTGGTGCTGCAACCCCCGCCTCTCCCTTCTCCACGCCCCCTAAGCTCACCTCCCCCTCGTCGAGAGTAATCTACTAGAAATATAGTATCAGTAGCCGTGAAGTCCAACAGGGTCAGTAGTCGTGCAATCCAACAGCATCAAGTAGTCGTGAACTTCAACAGTATCAGTCGTAAACTCCAACGGTATCGGTAGTCGTAGAATCTAACAGCATCGTCATTAGTAGATAGCTTCGATGATATCGAGCAGTTTCGGCAGGAAAAAGAAGCGCGTATCCTGGCTCTGGGTATTAGGACACGGCAGACCGGTGTTGCTCACGCCCCTTCATATTCCTTAAACCTCGAACCAGTCTCTGCCATTGCCAACGGATCGCCGGTGCCAAAATAGCCCCGCGAGGACGCTGGATACACTCAGCTAGGTTTCTTTCATCTCCCCGTTGCTTGAGTGCATGAGAGCGTGATGGGAGCTCTACTGGGTTGGGACAAGTCTAAGTCCCTTTGGCGCTGGTGCCTGCCGGCCGTTTCAAGAAAGGAATAGCACAAGCGGCTTGAAAAAACGAGTTCCGACAATGTTTTCGATCTTACAACTAAATTGTATTGTTACCCTTTATCTAAAAACCTCTCAACGGTGGCCATGCGCGCGTTTCAAATTCCAGAATAGTCTCCGGGTAGTGGTGTTCCCCGCATGTTTGCCTCCCACCAAGCGTCACGGCGTCCGCTTGTATTTTCATAGTGCGGTGTTTCCTTCGAAAGGGATTCGCCCCGTCAGCGAAATATTTTTGTTTTGCTATGCCGTACACACTCCGCATGATACATGATATACGAAGTTTATAGCTGCAGCTGTAAACTTGTTAATCAGTATGCGGTGTAATTACTTGAACCAAAATTATGCGGTGTATCTACTTCAACCGTTCATTGATAGTAACGGACTTCTAGGCCAACTGCTAGACCTCCAGAAGATTCTACTCTTAACCCCCTCCCGCCCCCCCCGACCCTATGACTCTCCCAGGGAAGAGGTTAACCCCGCAATAGGTGGAGACCGCGTGGAAGTTGTGTTAGGGTGGCCGTTTACCTCGTCGGAACAGCAGCGGGCAACCTCGATTTATCTTTCTGCAGAAAAATCAACCGAGATTATCGCAGCCCTCAAGGCGGCCCTTCGGCGCCTCGCTGCTGTCACTCTGGACGCGACCCTAGACGTGTCTTCGCTCGCATTATGGAGCAGCATCATCAACGACAGCAGCAGCAGCAGCAGCAGGTCTGCAATCGGTTGTCGCGAGAGCGTCGCTGCAGAGACGAGCGCGATGAGGGAGGTGGTTAAAGCATACACTGCCGGTGGCGGCGTGTGGCCTGGCACTGCACCGAGGATGCTCCGACCAGACGTTGCCGGCGACAAGGCTATTTTTATGCACAGAGTTTTGCGGCATCTAAAGGACTCCGGAGAGAGTGGACGGGTAATGCTTTGTGCTGTTGTTGGGAACGCGGGGGGTGTGATGATGTTGGAGTCCGAGAGCACCTCTTCCTCGTTCTCTGCAGGCACCCAACGTATGCTGTGCGCGGAGTCAGCATCCCCAACCCACCGGTTTGAAGAGGCATCCACGTTCGTTTGTACCACCGTCATCCCCGAGACGCCCAAGCCAGCCACCATCACCACCAACTCAAGAGTAGATTTTCTGTGCATGCATGGGAGGGAATTTTCTGACAGCAGTTTCGCGGAGGTGACGACAAGCAGACCGACGACGAACAAGGAGCCAGCGAAAGAGCGCGGCAGTAAGCGATGCTCCCCCCCTGAAGCGGCTGCCATGTCGCATGATACCGAGCAACACCAGGGACCGTATGAATGCGACCCAACCCCACCGAGGGATGATGGCAGCATCGCGGCGGCGGCCGCGGAAAGGTCCCTCGCCAAGCCCAAGCCCGTAGAGGAGTCGCTTCCCCCGCGCGCGGGGAAAACGCCTCCGCGCACGGATACTGCTGCCGAAGTGGGCTCGAGCTCCGCGGTGCGGTATCGTTATCGGTCTCCTGAGGTACCTTCTGCAAAGACGCTAATTCACCCCGGCAAGGAGGACAAGGACGAGGAACAGGAGTCCACTGTTCACACAGTACGAGTATCCGGCACTTCACGCGAAAAGAGAGCAGCGGTGTCGCCCCCAAAGACAGCTTCCAGCACTCCATCATCTCCGTCCACCGTGGATGACGCTGTGAATTCGGAGCGCCCGTCGCTGACTACCGTGGCGAGTACATCTGCTGTCGCCTGTTCCAATCCTCATTCTTCGTCAGCGACAGCACCTCGAGGCCGCCGCCGCTCCCCTTCCTCTCCCCGTGGCCGTCCGTCGTCGCCGGGTCGATCGTCCCCGCTTCGCCCTCCGGCTTCGTCGTCGCCGTCGCGCTGTGCGTCCGGGTCTCCGGCTCGAAGAAGGGGAAGTCCCGCGCCCAGCTCACCCCGCGTGGGGGGGCACTCTATGGAATCTCAGGTACGTGTGTCCACCGTAAACTGACTGTGCGTTTTCTTTCTTGTTCCTTTTTCGTGGATGAACGCTTCTCACACGTACCGCTCTGTCCGCTACTCCAAAGTATTGTGTCTCTATAAACTTTCGCTGCATTCAACAGTCCTTCGTACGTATGTATCACAAGTATATAAACCCAATAAGCCGGATAGGAAGCACCTCCGGGGAACGACTAACTATGAGTTCGAAAAATCCCCCTTAATTCCTCGTTTTCTTTTCAAGGGCTCATAGAACACATGTTCAAAATTTAAAAAATGTATTGGCTCGATAATACCGCGTGAATGTCGGACGGGGTGAAAACTCCGAGCGTTCAGCTTGAACCAGTGCTACGAGGTCTAGCTCGGGTGTTTATTTTGTGATTCTTTTAGCCAGTAGGGTACAGCAGATAACGCCTTATAAAGCCGCGTTGTCGGCCAGACATGGGCTTTTGGGATCATGTGTTCGGTTGTCACCGCCCATTGTCGTAAAAAACTTGATAACAGGGGGATTTCTCCACGTCAAGAATCGGATAAACTCTCTCCCCCGGTCCCATAAATTGGAACCGCGTGGTTTTGACACGTCCGATCCCGTATATTCGGTTTGGGGTAGTCTATGTGCGTCCTCAAAATATCTCGCCGTCTCAGGTCCCAGGGGGGGGCGTTGGCGTTCTAAGGCTTACAGTAGTTCGGGTGGGTAAACTGTTACCTTTTTTAGTAGCCCGATGGACTACTGGTTGTACATTATCACCAGTCTGAGTATAGTAGGAGAGGCGAGTATGAATGCCATCATGTTTCGCTTGATTTTTCGTTGGCCCTTTTACAGTTGCAACCCCCACGTTTTTTGTAAAACTTACTTGGAATTGGACTAGGATACACTTTGCAGCGGTTGAAAGGGTTCATCGAACGGGCGAGCGATAGAGCGTTCCATGAAGTGGTTGTCCAGGCTATTTGCGCAAAAAGACGCGTATCGCTCTATTCTACAGCCTGCATTTCAAAGGAGCTCCTTTCTTGAGGATGACGCACCCGTGCTATAGAGGTTGAGCAACATTATTGGTCATCGATCAAGATCATAACATCAAGATCAACAGACTGAATATCAATATCGTGTACGTTTCTCCCACGTTTCTGCGTGCTCGATCGGACGAGAGCGTTACTCGCAGTGTTGGAGGCGTTTATTTTTGCCAACCAACGATGTGCAGGGTGAGTGTCAATCGCAAACAATGACGACGAAGAACAGGGTGTGTCTTTCTAAGGTCGTATGAATACAATTATACCTCTCTACATAGCTACTGTAGGTCCTGACAGCTGTATTTGTCGAGGTCACACGCGAATACTACGTAGCACATTTTAGGGGAAAACTTACCAGGAGTCTGTGCGCGATACGTGTTTAGGTAGCGTAAGGGTCTCAACTAATATTAAGACACTCAGGTATCGTATTCACTCGACGAGCCCAGCTGGCGCGGCGGAATCATCATGAAACCCGCACCAAGTACCATTTTCGAGGCAGGTGGGGTAATTAATGATGATCTACGGTACAGTAGGCCGCGCGGTACTCCTTGTTTTTTCCGCCAGTCGCCCCTCTGCATGGAATAGAAATGAGCAGCGAGAGAGAACTTCCTTCTCGTAGAGCGTTCACGTCCTGGACGAGCGAGCGCACAGTTACTGCATTCAACCCAGTCACCTCGCACATAACAACGGTAAATGCTTCAAGTGACAAAACGAGAATAAGACACCAAGCTCCCACGTAAGGGTGCTGTTGTTATTTATTTTATTTCGTGTTCGCCATCTGACAGTGCGCAGCGTGCGTCCATCGCAAAGAATGTCGGAAGAAAAAAAAAAATGAAGAGCACTAAGGACGTACAAAAAAGCTGAAAAACCCCCCGTAAAAGTGTGAAAGTACAACGACACGCCGAACCGATTTGATTTGACACAAAGAAAAAGTCCTCCGATAACCAACACGCCCCTGCATCTCATCCGTCAAACAGCAGCAGAGCCCTCTTTCAGTACGAAATGAAAACCGTAGCATATATTTTTCGTTATTGTTTCACTTGGTTTTAGTATACCCCGCTGCCTGGGTCTACAAAAAAGTGGAGTGTCGATTATTTTTTTTGTGTACGTACCGTAACCCTGTTTATGTTATTTCTATTTTTTTCCCGACAATTAATGAACAGCATTATCTACGATAGTGTCGGTCAGTCCTAAACAGCTACGTCGGCTACAGAAATCAAAAGAAAACTTCGGGAAACAAAAAAAGGGAGTCTGCTGCCGTGGTGTTAATCCGGTACCTGGTAGGCTATATAAGTATGCATGCATAGCTCCAATCGTTTCCTACTTCCGGGTTCACATCAATCTACGCCACCTTTTGCCCTTGCCCCACCTTTCTCTTGACGCTCTCATTCACTACTGTAGCTGTTTTGGCTACACTTGATCTGAGAGATCAGGCCCCAATAACGTGCCTGCAATTCTATAGGGGTTAATACTGATACACGCTCGCCCACCCTTACCGACCTTGCACCAATACCCAGAACTTAGGGCAAACGTTGTAACCCCCCCTCCCCCTGCCTTCCCGGAGCAAAGGAGGATAACAGCGACGTTTCCACATTTTGTCCACATTATTACATATATAGCTTATCCTCTTCTTCCAATCTCTTGTTTTTCTCGATCATCACAGGTGCTCCTGCACATTGGTGACACGTCTGCATATCTTCTCACAACAGACAGAGCCTGCGGTACACCAAATTCCAGCATAGCCGCACTGGGTGTGATTGACCGCACCGAAAACAACATCGTCGCCAAGCAACCACCCATCCTTGCAACCAAAACAATCCCCCGCCCCTCCTTCTGACCTCCCCCTGAAACAAACTCTCGTTTTGCGGCCAGGTTACCGAGACCGTTGAAGGCTCTCTTTTCCGCTCGCCGCCACCGCCCGCTCGCCGCCAATCGTGTTACCACGGCATGCCCGGACTCGCGGGCAACATTTTCGGCAACGGCCCTCTATCTGGCGCCTTCTGGAACGGCGGAAGCGCCCGCCTCAACACCAACAGTAGCTACAGCGCCCTCCACGCAGCGGTGAATGGCGTCATGTTGAGGTCGAAAGAACCCCTGGCAAAGGCGGAAACGGGTACGCCGTCGGAAGTTTCCTGCTTCTCCTCCTCCTCCTCCTCCTCCCCCCCCCTCCCCCTCCTTCTCGGCTTTAGACCAGGTCTCCACCACCACTGCCACCGTCACCGCCGCTGCCGATGGTGCTACCGCTGAGGCGGCTCGTAAAAAGGCACGTCGTGTTACCTGGAGCCCGATGGTGCTGGCCAGAGAAGAAGCGGGCCGCATTTATAAGGTCGTCCGTGAAGCGCTATATTGAGGCCGAGGATTTTGAATTCCGCGCGGCGTACAGCGACGAGGCAACCAGCAAGTCCGTTCAGCGGTGGGCGGAGGAGCGGGCGAAGCGGGAACGCGGGGGCGTGCCGGCAGCGACGACCTGTCGTCCAGTCGCAAAGCGAGGAGCCTTCTTCGGGCTGCTGGCGTGCCTCTACAAGCCCCAATGGATGGGTTACAAGATGTGGCCCCAAGACCCATTTTTCGCTTCCGCTCCACTTCTGTTGAAAGGGGGCCTGCTACCGGCAGCCTCGCGCGGCCGTGGTGGTGGTGGGGTCAGTGCTCCGCCGGGCCGCGCGGCCACCCTGGGTGACGCTGTCCGACAAACAGCGGCTAGCATGCTCGTCCGCGGCCAGTCCAGGGCATGATCCTTTTTCTTTTCGAATAGATTTCGTGTGCTGGTATTCTCACGCATCTATCCGTTATCGGGCACCGTCGTCGACGTTGGACGTTTTGACCACGTGTGGTTGTGTTGCTGATGCCATCGGAAAAGCCTATAGACTACCTGGTAGTGTTTTGATTGTACAGCCGAGGGTGTTGACCGGGCGTTCCTTCGCTGCCGCTGATGTTGCACGCGGTGTGTGTGTAGCCCAGCAGCTTGCACTGCGCTTCCTTTCGGTGTTGATTGGTCACCGGAGTGTCACCCGAGCGAGGTGGAAGCTTGATCGTTGTCCCCCCTGGACTGTGCGACGCATAGCCGCTATGGCGCGGCACCGCTGTGGTGAGCGAGACACCATCAAAGGAAGGCGGCGGGGGGGGGGGGGGGGGCGCAAGCAGAAGAACGATTGACACCTCACTTTAGGTCTGCGCGGTGGAATCGATTCACTCGTCCCCTGGTTGTCACTTTTGGTTGTTGTCCCCCTATGCACTGAATGTACAGTAGTCGCATGGCTATCCCGTGCCATTTTTTGCACCCAGAACGTAGGTTAGGATGTTATATAGGATTGCCATGGCGACAGATTCGCGGCAGCCCGCTGGTTACTTCACTGATGAATAGTCGCGTGTTGTTGGGGGATGCTGCGTCAAAAGAGCTGTATATACTCCCGCTGGAGATAGGAATGGAAAGGAGGATGAAGGGGAGTAAGGAGAGGAAGGGGAGGGAGGAAGGAGGGGGGCGGGTGTCAGGGAGAGAAGGAGTGAAGGAGGGAGGAAGATTGCTACAACTGTAACACCATTGTATCATAGTTCACGCACACATGGACGTGGCGTGCGCAATGGTGTGGTTTTGTGGATAGCATTTACTTCGTATGAACTGTACACAACTGTATCATGCCGATTTCGGAAGGGTTTCGCTGAGCTCTTCGCCGAGTGAGGATTGTCCGATTGGTGTGTGAAGACCACCCGATTGGGGTGTAACGAGTTTGACCGATATGCCAGGAATATCCGGTTGTTGTGTGCAGGGATTATCAGATTGTTTTGTTAGGATTGTCCTGTCGGTGTGTGGATATTATCCGATTGGTGTGTGAGGATTGTCTAATTGGTGTGGGGGGGGGATTATCCTATTGGTGTGTACGGCTTTGGCCGATTGATGCGTGGGGGGGATATCCTATTGATCATGTGTCTGAAGGTTGTTCGATATTGGTATGGCATTCGGTCATACCAGGTAGGCCATACCTGGTACGTCCGTCGCACCGTACCTGGTACGTCCGTCGTGCACGTGGAATGCACCCCGCTGCATGTATTCAGGGCGTGGCATCCTTACGTAGCCTTTCGAAGCCTGGCAGCGGCCCCGTGCATTTATGTTTATTATCTTGGTGTATTTGGTTTGGTATTGTGATGCGAGTGGCGTGGAGACGGGGGTGAGGGGGTCGATTTATTTTCGAGAAGGATAGTAAGTAGTGACAAGCGCCTCAGAGCCGAGTGAAGCTACCGTAGATTTTGAACTTCTTGTTCGCACGAATATGATTAGGCTATGTATGCTTGTACGTGGTAAACAGTATCAGGTACCAGGCAAAATACGTGAATGTACATGCTCTCTCGGGACGGAAACGAGCAACCGTCTTACCTCCCAATCGAGAACGAACTCATAAGGTCCCATGCATGCTTATAGGAGATTTTGTCCGGCGGAATTCCGGCGAAAATATACACGTTGTGAAAAAAGGATCGACCAATATAAAAAATGCATGTATGGAGTCCCCCTTTTTCTTTGTTTTATCCCACATGCTACGAAAGTCCGATGCCTTCAGACGTGAGGATGATTTTGCGTGCAAAAGTGAATGGAAGGACTTTGCACAGGCCAGTATGATAGAATATGTGGGGGTCGGCGTGTGTGTGATCGGTGCCGCCGTGTCGTTGCACAGGGCGGTGTTTCACATTTGGGTCAGAGGCGCCTTGCTGTTTGTGCGTTGTGTTGATGCGAACGTTTTGCTGTGCCAATTTTCAACTTACACACGTGAATATGATTTCCAAAATGTGGGAATTTGTATACCAGATACTTTTCTAGAATCACAGTTGCTATGGAGATGTTGACACAGTTTTCATACTGTAGTGGACATCATGCGAGCTATATATTAGAGATATATGTTGCGTACGTTGGGCGCGTTAACATAACAGCATTGATTTGTATGATCCTCTGTTTTTATCAAATCATGCACACCTCGGACCAATCATCGATTTCCACTTCATTGTCTGGACCTTTCCCGGAGATAGATAGATTCCTGATCTGTGTGATCTACGATGAATATAGCTCATCATCATTGTTGGGCGGGAGCCGCATTATTGCAAGGATTACCCTGGGCTGGGTATTCGATCGGTATTTTGCCCCCAGTCGTATATCTCAGTAGGTAGCACCGTCACATTTGACGTCGGGGACATGGGTTCGAGTCTCGAACGCTTCTTTACAAAAACGCCTGCGCGTGCGTCCCTGAGAACATACAACAGTAGCATCTCCCTGGTTCCCCAGGTGTTGAAACGAAGCAGGTAGGTCAACGTACGGCCGCACACGGTACCGATGTCCCAATGATCCCGCCGCTCAGAGGGGAGGAGAGTGTTACAAAATACTACTGAGCTCGATATTCGATCCATCTTTTACCCCTATACCTGGTAGCTCAGTAGGTAACACCTTTCTTCACAGTATGTTCAAGAATGTGTGATCTGATGTGTCGACGCAAGGATGTCAGGAGACAGAAATTTCACCCCTTGACAGACAGCAACTTTGCCTTGACATACCTTGACTGACACCAAATTACTAGGTTTTAGCGTGGAACAACCGGCCGTACACCCTTGACAGCGCACGTTTTGTCTTGCTTGACACGTCTCCCGACATCTTTGCTGCCCCGCGGTCATGGTAGATAGTTGAAACATCGCACATTATACAAAGGTTTAAAGACAGTGAGCACACAGCTCTCGGAGAACGAACCTGCTATAACGTCTATACGAGCAAGGTGATACAAACAGGCTAATGAACCACTGAGCTTCGTACGTAAAACGAACACAGCAGTTTACCGTGCCCGATAACTTGCATGATACACGACACGTTTCCTGGGTTGGATATGTTCTACTGTTGTTGTATACCAGGTAGATGTTACGGTACACAGCATCACCAGATTACAGGAAGTTAGGATGTAGATTAGATGCGATCTAGATCATGATCTATCCGAGGTGTGGAATCTTTCACACCTCGGACAGATCTTCGATTCCTACAGTTCATGATTTAGATATTTCAGGGGCAGATGTGTTTCTGATCTGTATGATCTACTTTTGTAAGCTGATCATGTGATACGTTGCCCGGTGAGGGCCGTACGAGTACAATCCGCATCTATATCTACAGTAGTAGTAGTAGTAGTAGTAGTAGTAGTAGTAGTAGCAGCAGCAGCAGCAGCAGCAGCAGCAGCAGCAGCAGCAGCAGCAGCAGCAGCAGCAGCAGCAGCAGTAGTAGTAGTAGTAGTAGTAGTAGTAGTAGTAGTAGTAGTAGTAGTAGTAGTAGTAGTAGTAGTAGTAGTAGTAGTAGTAGTAGTAGTAGTAGTAGTAGTAGTAGTAGTAGTAGTAGTAGTAGTAATAGTAGGACATATCTCCTGAGTTGAATCTGTACCGTATACAGATTCTGCACAACTTTTTACCATAGCCGCAGGTTATAGGATCTACATACAGTAGTAGAGTATCTACACATCGTGGTCTGTCCGACGCACCCGCGCAGAACACAACCAAGTCCCTTTTGAGTCAGACGAAAATCCGGGTGTGTGTATGTGGTTGGTTGTGTAAGATCGATTGCGTCGCGCCTATGGGCTATGACACCAAAACAAAAGGGACTTCTTACTGTCATACTTGTAGCTCATAGCGTCGTGCTTGCTTGCGTGTTGCATGCGGGCACCACTCATTCATACAAAATGCTTGCGTGATACCACAGGTACATCGGGCGCGCTTGTCCTTCTACTGTCGTACTGTAGGTATTGTGCATTCGACCTACGTACGTACGATGTAGTAGTTGATACTCAGTTTCACAAGTTGTATGAGTGGCGGTTTGCGCGTGTTCTCGTGAAGGGTAGGCATGTGTTCATGCTTTTGCGGGGGGATATCTGATCTACAGTCCCTACTTTCCAGCAAACTAAGCGAAACCCTCAAAAAAATATCGAAACCCTTTTTCAAAATAATAAAATCATGATAAACGAGAGGCCAACAACAACAACAACACGCTGCCAGCACTTCAACACGTGCGAGATCGCGCTGGTGCCTAGAACCCTCCGCCTGGTGCTAGGACGCTGCTACCTAGGACCCTAAGACAGAGGAAGGGCTTGTCTAGAGCTGAACTGAGGTCGCTTGAACGCTAAACTGAGGCCTCTCGCATAGTACTCCTGTTGTGGTTCTGTGTTGTACCAGCGGAGAGGAGCCAATGGTGAACTGGTCGGCTGTGCTGCTCGGCGCCACCGGCTGCCAACAAGCGGGTGGTCTAGTCTTCGCCCCACGGGCGACAATAGTATCTACATGCAGCACGCCGTCGAGAGCGATAGCAAATGCGTACGGTAACAGTTGCGCGGTGCTTCCTCGCAGCAGGTGTCGACGTGGCGTCTGCCGCATGACCGCCGATGATGATGATTCAGCACCTGCCGTGGCGGAGTCGCTACAGCACTTGACACAGCAGGGGGGCGAGGACGAGGATGAGACACCGACGGCCAGATACATCTCCCCCCCCCCCCCTCCTCCTCCTCCTCCTCCAGCGAGGACTTGTCGACAGCGATACCATCTGCTACTGCTGCTGTTGCAGGAGCGACGACCGACAGCAGCAGCAGCAGCAGTAGGAGAAAAAGTAGCAGCAGGCCAGCAAACGTTATATCCACAGTCGTATCCCAGGAGGACCACAACGCGCCGATAGACTGGATCCTGTCGCGCCGCCTCCCGATGAATAGCCGGCGCTTCTACCGCAAAGCTCTCGAGCGCGGAAAGGTGAAGGTCGATAGGCGCACGGTGAAGCGCTTCGTGCGCGTCCGGAGCGGCGCAAAGATTTTCGTCGACATGGGGACCACCGCCTCCTCCTCCTCCTCCTCCTCCTCCTCCTCCCCCCCTCGGGAGGGGCGAACGCTCCCACCAAGCGACATTTCTTGTTCCCGGAGCACCTGCCGCGGCTCCGGGTGCTGTTCGAGGACGAGTACTTCTTCGCGGTGATGAAGCCCGCGGGCATGGTGTGCCAGCCGTGCGAGGCAGCGGCCAGCGGGACCGTGCTGCACGGGCTGCTGCACCACATGATCCAGACGAGGCAGGCTGAGGAAGGGGACCTGACGGCGGCGGGGACGCTCAGCCAGGGGATCGTGCAGCGCCTGGACAAAAACACGAGTGGAATCATGATCGTCGCCAAGGTATAAAATATGCATACACAGGCGCGAGTGAGAGTCGCGGTGGTGACACATCAAATAGTCGCACTCTTTACCCGCTGCGACGTTCGCCTTGCGGGCTTTGGAGCGGTCGGTGCTCGCCGACCTGCCCCGCTTTTCAGCCGGACCGTGGGGTTCAGTGTCGAACGTGACCCTGCGGGGACGTGGCAACAGGGTCACATTCGACACTGAAACCCACGGTCCGGCTGAAAGCGGGGCAGGTCGGTGAGCACCGACCGCTCCAAAGCCCGCATGGCGAAAGTCACAGCGGGTAAAGAGTGCCTCTATTTGATGTGTCGCCACCGCGACTCTCCCTTGCGCCCCTAGTCCCGTTTGGCCAAGGCGCACGAGGAGGGTTGGATAGTCAGTAAGGCTTATAAGTGAGGGGGACCCGCGCCGGTTGCCTCAAACCGGTTCGGGGAGTAAGTTAGCTTGGACCACCGAGCAGTAGTGGCGTTGGCCGTCGTTGAAGCGCTGACTGAAGTGTGCGATTACTACGAGGTCATCGCATTTCTGCTGGGCGCACCCGTTCCATCAATACGTATACTTGAAACGGAACACATTGCTAGGGCATATTGCACCCGTACCCTTGAACAACACGACCAGTGCAATTCAGACCAACAGGACAATAGAATATCGTGGGTTCGAATCCCACGGTGGTCACCAATGTATATCCTGTGCTCGTCATTCGTACCTATGTAGTCGCGGAGAAGTCGCCGGGAAGAAGACGCGGAGAAGCCGCTGTGGTGAGGTCGCGAGGCGAGGGTCCTTTGTAGCTGCCGTTGCGACCGACGTAAGCCGAGCAGAATTATCCCGTTGATGTTTAGCAAGGAGATGCTAGACCTAGTCTGACTCGGTGGGGAGGACTTAGATCCCCCCAGAGTCTTGCGGCGATATAGTCTCCCTACAGCGATCTCCCGGGGACGGGTCAACACCGTCAATTCCGTGAGACCGCTCGTGACCCGAGATCTGATATTGCTAACCGGTGACGTGCCCTTCCGCACGTGCGTGATACGAGATCTGCGATAGGTATCTCCGACCTGTCTCCCACATACAATACGAAGCAACGCATCTCCTTTATCATGCCATGATATGTATGTACGAGTACAGGTAATCGTACTGCTAAATGCTACAATACGGCTGTAATATGTTATGATACGTATACACGCATCCTGTTGCTGGTGCTACAAGGAGAATGGTATTCATTCGTTGAGGCTGGCTGTGCTATTTTCTGTTTTTGGACCTGTGCTGGTGACAGGTGACATCCAGCAAAGAGTTTTAGTTTTTGTGTATTTAGGACAAGAAATCCGACATGGGCCGCCGATTTGTAGCCGACCACAACCCGGCCTTTGTTGTGAGGCTCCGGGCATCCAGTGAAACTCGGGGACCCAAACGTGAGTGGTGGAACGTGGGACGTGGGACGCACCAATAATATCACAGGGTCATGTCAAACGAACAGCTCCTTTCCGCCCGATCAAATGCCGTCGAGTTTCGCTTACCGGCGAGCTTTCCGAGATCGCGTGGGCACCCGCAGGGAAACGGGTTCATCTTCAGAATTCCGTGCCGAAAACAACGCGGAAGCCGCGCGGAGTATTTTACGTATAGAGGGCGGCGCGCTGGCCCTCGGCGAGCGTCCTGGCCTTCTCGCGCGTTGTTCTTCGCGTTATAAAGGCCGTGCTATTACGGGGGGCCACATAACAATCAGAACCCACGACGGGCTCCAAAAGCATGTATCCCTCTATGTGTACCCGTCTTACATGGTTCTGATTGCTACAGTATGTTCCCCTGTAAATAGTATTGCAACTGACGCTATGGTGCCATTGTTTTTAGTGCTTCTTCGAAAGCGTCAACGCGCCCACCTTTTGGCAGGCCTCGCACAACTCGCTACTGAGACACCGAGCGTACGTGGTTACGAGCTTGCAGCGAATACAACAAAAAAAACGAGTCTCGTCTAAGATTATGCTAGAAGCTTCCATGTGATATAATGGAGACTACCTATTGAGCACCCGAACTGTTGGAGGTGTCTCTATGAGGAGTAGGAACGGTGCTCCGTCTCGAAAGGGATGCGTGGTCAATGGTCAATGGTCAAATGACTAAGGTGAGCAACGAAAGAGTACCCCCTCCCCCCTAAACACGCCCTCTCTTCCCTTTATCGCCCCCTCTTCTTCTTCGTCGATCGGTCCGTGTCTGTCCCCCCCCCCTCCCGGTAGTCGCTGGATTCCTCTTCCAAGTTTTCTAGCTTGTTCAAGAAGGCAAAGGTGAAAAAAGAGTACCTGGCCATCTGCCACGGAGACCCCGGCTTCGACACGGTGGTGGACGCGCCGCTATACAGGCGCTCGAGCGGCAAGGTCGGAGCCGTGGACAAGATGGACGCCGAAAGGTTTGGCGCCAAGGCCGCTAACACGCGCGTGCGGAACGTGGCCACCGCGGCAGGTGGGTGGGAATGGAGTAGGCCCTGTATACGCTATACTCCTTGTACCTCTCCTGAAAGAACCCCACTTGAATTCCAAGTGATTCGTTCAACGAAACGTGGGTGCGGTTCTACTGGTAAAAGGGGTTAACTGCGTTGCCATAAAAGGGCTGCGGAGTGGGGGGCGGGGGGCGGGGGGGGGGGGGGGCGGTTACATGTTGATAAATGTCCTACCACTGTTGTGTTCGTGTATATAGGGAATGTTTGGATGATCGCCCCAAAGCCCAAACGCACTATATGTTTCCGAACAGAGTCGTGACTGCTGCCAAAATCACTCGTGTGTCCGTGACAAGGTGGTCATTTTATAGAAAGATGTGGGTACGTGCGATCAATTTTGCGTTTTTGTCCCGTTCGTGCATCACGCGTAGTTGGTACGACTGGTCATGTTTGTTTGAAGCGTTTCATTCGTCCTATTGGTGTATTTTTTTGGCGTAAGAAGTTGTCTTCGCCCCTTCCCGCCCCAGTTGCGTTTAAAAAGAGGCGCGACAGTTACGTTGGTCTCTCTTGTGTTTTACCCTCCGACCGCTCTGTACGGCGGGTTCGAGTTTGGAGGCAATCGTCGTACACCTTTTTCGAAGGAGAGAGTCCTCAGGGGTTTCGAGACGTTATTGATGATGAACATCCTTGCGCTTGGCAACACTACTACTACGCGCGCGGAAACACACTGCATAGCGACCCTTGTACCGGTGCACGTACAGAGCTGTCTTTGCATTCGCCACAGTGGTATCATATAGCCCGCGCGCTGTGCTGCGTCTATTACGGAGGACCATAGTAAATAGGACCTACGGTACACACAAAAACCTATATATTTATCTATTTTTCCTAACAATATTTGGTCCTATTTACTGTGGTCCTCCGCAATAAAAACGTTGATCTGCACCGCTGCTGTTGGTTGTACCTGCTCAGGATTGAGCCTGTGTCGGGCGGAAATTATCACGGGGCGCATGCACCAAGTCCGGTACATCTCAAGGTGAGCGTTCGCTAGATTGGGGTTTCCCCTGGATACATAGAGTACCGGTGTGCGCGCGCCCCGTGTGGCTGATGGCGGACGTGTCACACATAAAAGCGTGGTTTGATGCGCTCACTCAACGGTGGTGTCCTGAACACAGCTTTTTCCCAATCTTTGCCTCCCTGCGGTCGAGCCACTTTTTGCTCGATCCACAGCCCCCACCACGATGAGTTAATCCTTCTTGCTGGTCCGGAGCAATCTCACTTGATAAGAAGAGATGAAAAAAAAAAACACGCACGGCTTGCGTCCCCACCCTCCCTCCCCCCCTCCGTCTACCCGCGCACCGGACCTGCTAAAGCCGCCGCGTTAGACACACGCGCCCTAAAAAAAAGCACAACCTGCGTCACCAACAGCCCCCAAAAAACCCTCAACTGTTTTTTTTTTTACTTGAAAAAAAAAAACATGCTTCGGCGTGGGGTAGAAAAAATAAAACTCCAAACTCACCACACTACGTACCACATGTAAAGTAAAGTATGTGCCGTGTGTCAATTTCACCTCTGCTGCTGCCGTTTCTCTCTTTTATCTTTTTCTTTTGCGTTCGCGTCTGCAGTGGATGGGACACCCCATAGTCGGCGACAAGGAGTACGGAGACTTGGACGCGGACTTCCGCTTGTCGAGGCGGAACGCCAACCGGGTCGACACGCACCGTCCCCTCCTGCACTCCATGACGCTTGAGTTCAACCACCCCTTCACCAACAAGCGCATGTCTTTCCGGGCGCCCATCCCCACCGACATGTGGGAGACGACCGACAACATCCTGAGGGCCTCGGGGACGCCGGAGCAGCAGGAGGAGTTCGCGGAGCTCCAGGAGGCTCATCAGTCTTCCGCGGCGGACACGGCGCCCGTCGGCGGGCGGGGGTCGCCGCGGTTCGCCGTCAGGAAGGGGAGAAAAGGCGGGAGGGGGGGGGGCTCGGGCGCGCGGGAGGCCTACGAGGCCGTGCTTGCCGCTGAGGCCGACCGAGATCTCGCCGAGGCGGAGGTTTAGGAGTTTTGGCGTGGCGGTGAAAAAACACCGCTCGGAGGGTGTGTCTACTGCCAGGGGGTGTGATTGGGATTACTTCGCGGGGTTACAAGGTTTTCTTGCCAGGGTTACAAGTTTGGAGCCAAACGCTGGTGATTTTGATTGGTTGGGTGGGTAGGTGGGTGGGTGGGTGGGTGGGTGGGTGGGTGAGATTTAAGGTGTGCTGTCGGAGGGGAAGGGGCGTCGAGACGGGTATATACTTATAACTTCATTGTATACGGCCCTCCTTCTTTTCTTCTCTCTTAGCTTCTTTGTTTTTGTCTGGCGTTTTAGCCTCTTCTTTCTGCGGCTCGGCGACCCGCGCTGGGGGGAATTCGGCGTTCTCTCTCCAAATATGCCAGTGATACATGCTGTACCTATTTGTCTACGGCAACAATGTATACAGCAGTAATGTATTTTTGTCTCCGCAGCTTACCCCCCCCCCCCCCCCCCCCCCCCCCCCCGCCCCATACGTTCCGAAACCACAGTTTGGATTTGGCTAGTTAGCGATCCAACGAAAAGGTGACAATGTGATGTCATGTACCAGGTACCTGGTAGGCTTTGAGCGAGGACCGTCGCCGCCGCCGGCTTCCTCGGCGCTTAATTTATGTGCACGCCCTATTCGTGTTAGTCGTATTCGTAACTACAGTATAGTAGATTGGCCACGCCGCACTCGGATTCCCCCCTCGCGGCGCTTGTGGCGTGCTGACACCAGACAAAGGATTAATTTTTGTGTCGTGACGAATATAGTTTTGCTTCATTTCATTGACATGGGCGCGTTCTCCTCGAGTGTTCCGTCTCTTTTGTCTTGAGGTCCCTAATCTTGGGATTGAATCCCAAGACGGTTTAGCAAAAGTTGCAGCAGCAGCAGCAGCAGCAGCAATATCGGAGAGGGTGGAATTTCATAAAAGTTTGCGGAAAATAGTCAACCATCTTAAGATGTTGCTTTGCCTTCTGCAGACAGTACATACACAGAGTCGTGGTGGACGACGAGTGCACCGATCTAGCAACGGCGGACGGCCTCCCGGGACCTGCCGACATCACGACTCCAAAATCACTGGGGCTCACTCAAGAGTCGCGCCACCCGCCGAAAATATGAAGGGTCGCGCTCGCGCGTCAACCCTTTGCTCCCGATCTCGCACCGGTGTATATACGAAGAGGAACGACCTCACAATATTTTATGTGTGTGCTGAAGAGTTTTGTGTCACCAACACCCCGCCAAACCTCCATGAAGGTTCCTTGGACCTACAAGCTATACACCAAGACCGCTCCTTCCAGTGTTTCTTGCACGGTACGTATAATATGCTATCCACCATATATGCGATACACAGGCTACAAGCCCTGCTGGAAGCCGTTGCCTGACTCTTCGAGCCTGTCCACGAGACGCTCGTATGGTGCGGACGAAGCATCCCCGCCCACGGCGCGCATGAGGGTTAACAGGGCTTGCTCCGGGACTGTGGGTCCGAATTCCACCCCGACGCTCTGGAGTGACTGGCGTAGGACTGCGAGAGACGCTTCAGCTTGGCCCTGCCGTGGCACGCAACGTCAAAGGACGGAAACAGCATCGACAAAAGGGTGGAGACGTTGAGCCGCCGGGTTTCCGGGTGGAGTAACAGTGAATGCTCCCATTTGGTTCTAGACCCTTATTATCAGCAATCCGAGGGTGGAAAAGTGTTTCCCCGACCTGCGTCCTGTGCTACAACGCCGCTTCGTGAGAGCAGACATGACCGAGTGCTCACTCGACACAACCGACGCGTCTCCTTCCGCAAAAACATATATTTGTTCTCTCTTACATCGTCCGCTCGAAGAGGCTCAACTACAATAATTCAAAGGAATTGTTGTTTAGCTTTTTTGTGGCATTCATTGCCTATAAACGCCGACTTCCTTCCTTATTTCCTTCCTTCCTTCTTGTAAATATTTTCTTCAGTTTGTCTTTCCCTCCTCTCATCCCCGCCCCCCAACGCCCAATATTTATACTCTTGATTTACGAATACTTCTAACCCACATCACCCACTTTGTGCACCCCGCTCCTGAGGGACGCCCTTAGTTCACGGGTCCGTCCTTCGATCGCGCCGGCGAGCACCTCCGCCGCGTGGGTGGGGTCAGAATACACGAACCCGCTGGCAGCTCTCTCCTCCATGAGGCGCAGGGTCTTGTCGTCCGCGGCCGTGACCCGGAAGCAGTGCCCGTGGAACGTTACCTCGGCGCCGACGTAGAAGGACACCTCGGTGATGATGTTCCCTGCGGTGTCTCGCACCTACCGTTTTTTTTATTGTTTATTTTATGAGGAGGTTAGTCGGTGGGCGATTAGAGTGTGGGAGCCGAGCGCATTAAAAAAAGTTCAATAGTTGTGCTGTGTATAGGTGGGGGTAGGCACTCGGAATCTGAGGCTGCTTACTATCTGGTGCGTAAGTAGGTTGAGCACTCCTCGTTAGCTTATAACCTCAGGCTATTCATGTCTGGCTGCTCGTCGTGCTACAGTCCACCGGAGTATGCGAGGTAAGCAGAAACAAGAAGCCTAGCTCCGTCGAAGACGACGACTGCGACGAACATTCCACGGCGTGTGGGCGTCCATGCGGGTGGTAATAGTACGCTTGCCCGTACCTCTTTTACGAGTGCAGACTGCGTCGACTACATAGCAAAATACACCTTGCCCGCGTCCTGAGGGCATCCCACGAATACAATTTCCGTCGCCCGTAGCGTGGGGGATGATTTGGTGATTGATCCCTGAACATGTTATCTGTGCAGCCAGCATCAATACCGACGAGTGCCTCGCACCTTCATGCGACTGAGGAAATTGCCGCCCATTATACCGCTGTTCCTCTTCGGGGGCTCGCGGACAACAACGGTTCGATCCGCCTTGTGGTAGGTCACGATGAAACGCCTTCCCTCGTCTTCCGGAGCGTCAGTCCTGGTCATGCGGCCGTGAGGTTTTGGTGAGGCTACGCAGAACACGTATCGTGTATAATGACCATACATGTGCTGCAGGGGGGGGGGGGGGGGTACTTATTTGCTGCCTTCCTCTGCGCATCCTTTTCGAGGCGGGGCACCGTTCCTACTCCAAACAGATACACCTGGAACATTTGAGCACTCAAAGCGTTGTTTCTGTACATAACATACACATGCTGAACGGGATGGGGTGGGGGGGGGGTTGGGGGGGGGGGGGGGGGGGGTACTCATTTGTTGCTTGCCTTAGTCATTTGACCACTGACCACGCATCCCTTTCGAGACGGAGCGCCGGGGGTGGGGGGGGGGGGGGGGGTACTCGATAGGAGAGATGTACTCGATCTCATGCATGGCCGTAGTCGTATGACCATAGACCCTGGAGGGGGGGGGGGGGGGGGGGGGGGAGGGGGGGGGGGGGGGGGTAGTCATTCGTTGCCTGCCTTAGTCCTTTGACCATTGACCACGCATCCCTTTCGAGACGGAGCACCGTTCCTACTCCTAATAGAGACACCTCCCACAATTGGGCGCTCATTACATTGTTTCCATATAGTACATAGAAACTTTTTGCTATTCTTGTCCCCTTCCTGTCTGGCCGCCTGTGACCACCATCTATCTCCTAGGATAGCGATCGTTTTCTCGCTGCCATTCAGTTTATCAAACTCCTCCACGTCACATTTGTCTATTTCCCTCATCTCTTCTAACACATCCCGTTCCTCCTTGTATATTTCACATTTTCCTACTACGTGAGTTCTACTCTCTATTGTTTTGCCACACGGGCACATCTGTGCATCTACTTCTTCCTCCTTCTTCTTTCTGGCAGGTCCAGGTCCCCTACACGAAAGCGCAGTTTTAGCGTTTTCGCGAAGTCTATTGGGCCTTGCAAATACGTTTTTATTCCTATCCCTTCCGTCAATCCCCCGTATATCTGTAAGTGTTTTTCCGACTCCACCTTGTGTCTTAGCGCTAGCCTTTCCCTTATTTCTATCCTGTCTTCTACTCCTGCCTTGTACCTCCCAAACTTCCCGGCGGACATCATCTCTTCTTGGTTTCCCCCTATATTCTTCCATACTTTCTCAACTACGCCATCCTACCTTATTCCAGCTCGCCCTTTTGTTACTTCCTCCCATACAGCCCTATCAACTATGGCTGGTAACCTCTGTTTTGGCATGTTCCTTACTTTATATTGCCAGTTCAACTTTCTAATGTCTCTATTTGTCTTGAGTGGGTGCATTCCCAGCTCTGCTCTTGATACTGTAATACTAGTCGTACTTGAGTATCTTTCGATTTTTTTAGCTGCTGTCATTTGTACTGTTTCCAACTGTTTTAGGTGTTTCGCGTTCCCTTCCCATACTTCTCCTGCATATTCTAGCTTTGGTACTATCACCTTCATCAGGATACATCTCTTAATCCTATTAATAGTGTCAATGTGCGAGTCTGTTAGGATCGCATTCATCTTGCCTACGTGTGTTGTACCCTTTCCTATTACTTTAGCTATATGTGTATCCCAAGAGCAGTCTTTTGAGATATCTACCCCAAGGTATGTATACTGGTCTACGATCGGCAATTCGTCTTCTCCCCACTTCCAACTGAAATTTACCGGGTTTACCTTATCTTCGTTACAAACAACTACTGCGCATTTCTTGACGTTCGCCGTCACCCTCCTTTTCCTGGTGTATTCTAGCGCCTTCTCTATTTGTTGCTGCAATCCTTCGGGTGTTTCTGATATCCCCACGAAGTCATCCGCAAACATCAATCCCGACACCGTATCATCCCCTACCGTGACTCCCTGCCTTGCTGCCTCGACTGCTACCATTACGGGGGTCCATAGTTAATGGGACCAAATTTTGTTAGGAAAAATAGGTAAATATATAGGTTTTTATGTATACCATAGGTCCTATTAACTATGGACCCCCGTAATATCAGGTCGTTAATATATATCTTGAATAAGCCGGGGGGGGGGTGGGCTAGATGACCGCCGGGCCGGGCCTCCAACATCCCCTTGAAGACAAACGCAGCGATATCGCATGCCCCTAACGCGTAAGCATGTCTGCTTTTTTTAACCGTAAAGCTGTATGCTTCATTATGGCCACGCTGGCACCCAAGCGTCTCCTGGTCCCCGGGTTTCCGGTCATTCTAACCTCTAGGAGATGTTTATCGGAACAGAAAACAAACGTCGTTACTTTAACACGCTGCGTTTACAACTTCGCCTGGTTCGTGCTTGCCGGAGAGCGACGGTGACTTGAAAGGGGTTCATCACAGCAGCTTGTGCTTCTCTCGAGATTGATCTCCCACAGGTTCTCAACAGAGGCCTACACCTTGACTTAGACGCGCTGCAGTGGTCGAGATTGGTCGAAACTTGGGGTGCAGCAAAATGAAACAAACAACCCCCAACTGAACGTTTTCACTTCACTTGCGGACGGCTACAGCTCCTCATAGGAAACTACACCCCGCAAAATTGAGGGATGCTCCTGGTGGGGTGTGTGAGGACGTCGGGTGCGCCAGACGGCAGTCGTAGGCAGCAAGAAACGACTCACGAGGTGTTTTCGTGTATTCGAAGTTGCGAGCGAGTACCACAAAAAAAAGCTCGCTAAAATGTCTCATTTCACGCAGCAAGGGAGCGTAGCACAATGTCTACATCACCGATGAAGAAATGGCCTTATCTAAAAGATTGCTGTTCTCCAGGCGGATGATATATTTCTTTGGTATTCGTCGTCGAAGATACTGCGGGAGGAAAAACTACGTTCCCATGATGGGTATTACGGGGGACCATGGTAAATAGGACTAAATATTGTTAGTAAAAATAGGTAAACATGTAGGTTTTTGTGTGTATCGCAGGTCCTATTTACTATGGTCCCCCGTAATAGTAAGATATTGGGCCCAAAAAAGTGCAAAAAAATGCAAAAACAACTCAGGATTTTTGTATAGTTGCATCAACTAATCTACAACTACGAAACACGGATCTTGGTTACAAACCCCTTACTCGAATCTCAAGTCGTATGTTTATGTTGCCGAAACACCTACGCGTTTGTACTTGACGACGCATTCCTGCGGGTGCTAGCGTCTCCTCAACATGGAAGCAAGAGAGAGAAGAAGGAGCTGCTTCAGCTGCCGGCGCATCCGATCAAAAAACAAACATGTTTTCGACTCGCTATCGCCTTCACCTTTCCGCCACTGTAAATAATTAAGCATAGCACTCGCCTGAGCTCGGCCGTGTAGCGAAACATGACGTCCTCGCCCCGGATCTTGCGCGGCGGGCTCGGGATGAGTGAAGTCGATCGCGAGACCATGTCTTCGTCGTCGTCTCCGGCGGTGAAGGTATCCACAGACGGAGGAAGCACGGGGGGCTCGTACACGGGCTCGGGGGTCGGTGCAGGCAAGGTTGGCTGTTCCAACCGCACGCCTTTGCTCGCATAGAACTCCCTCGTGTGGCCGTCGGCGTCCACGAGGACCAGCGGCCGCTCGTACAGGTTCAGCTACATACCACGACAGAGTGCGTGCACAGTATAAGCAATAATGGGGACGCGCGCGGGGGGGAGGGGGAAACTCATGTCATGCCTGGCCGTAGTTGTAAGATGATAGACCCTCGCATCCCTACGATGCCGGGACAGAAGGGGGGCACAGATTGAACCGAGGGGTGACGCGGCCAGCCGTCTTTCCATGCACTAGTCGCGATCGACAGCAATTACCCTCGCATTATTTCCGAACTCAAAATATCCAAAGCGTGCTGTCGTTCTGCAACCAACGCGCCGGGACGACAACTGCTCGGCCGAAGTCCATGATCACCCCCAACATATACACTACGGTAACATTGACATTACTCCACCTGCTGGGAGAAGCAAAGGGGGGCGACATCGACACGGCAGGACTGGGGCAACCCCTACAGCATGCTCTGATTTTGAGAGTATTGATCCTTTCGCAATAAAGGACACCCTGTCTTTCGTAGGCCTGGCAGTCAGACTTGCCCCTTAGGCATAGCAGAGCAACACCATGGTATACCAGGGGTAGTGACTTGTTGTTCTCTGAGCTCCCTTGCACGATGAGCTCATTGATTTCACCCGAAACATAGCATTCGAAGATTCTTGTTGTTGCTCAGCCCGGCCAAGCGTTTCCGTTCGCTACGCTACAACAATAGTCCCCGAAGAAATATTCTACTCGAAACGTGTTTGTACTACCCGGTACACCAATGGTTGCTCACTTGAGGACCTCAACCGGTCAGGAAATATTGAGCCAAAACGAGAGTGGTGCCCCTATACGGTACTACCATGGGATGAGTCAGCAGTCAGGTCTGTCGTAGGCATATATATAGCAATCAGGTCTGTCGTAGGCATGTACAGCAGTCAGGCCTGTCGTACGCATGTACAGCAGTCGGGGAGCTTTTTACCTCCACTCCGATGTCGAAGTCACTCCAGTGGTAGGCCTCGCTCGAGGCACCCCCCGATAGGGACTTGGGGATCCGCCCCCTCTTCACCATCACCGGTACGGGATCTCTGCCGGAGTTGGGACCATGCACTGAGCGAACCTCGATCGTGTCGTCCGAAAGGAAATAGTGGACCTGTACAGGGTGAAATTATGATGGTGATGAGGATGCTGATGATAGCGGTGGTGGTGGCGCGAGGGGGTTAAGGCTACGAGGGGGTGGGAGCCCAGGGAGGTTTTGAGATTCGAGTGTGCTCTTTTCTTTCATCGGGATTACGTACTGATTTTGTCTTCTTCCAGAGGGCTAAAAACTTCCACACGATGTGAAGGGATAGCTACATGCTTGCAAGGGGAGACCGCTAAGAACGATTACTATTTCTCGAGATACGATATATATGCGCTACTGTACATACAGTTCGAGATGAAAAAGTTTCATGGTATGCACACACGTACGTTTTACCACGCAAGTCCATGACAGACGAGACTGATCTACTCTACAACACGCGTTTGACACTTTAATAGTTGTCTTCCAAGCTATTGCAGCGTGCGCGTCAACCACCAAAAAAACATCGGACAAATAGAAAACGAAGACGTCGCGCGAAAAAAAAAACACGAAATTGTATGGCATCATCCCAAAACTTGATGCGCTTATGTAGAGTAGGGTACTCCGTTAACACAATATTTAACGACAGTTGAGTCTGTAGCGATGCGTTCGATTGATTCCAGGTCGAGATTTTTTGTCCCAAGACACCGACTAGAACTTGCCATGATGACGTATCGGCGCCCACCACGCACAAAGCAACAGGAACAAGGTCTACCGTACGTTTTTACCCTTCACCTCGAACCGCTGGATGTCGCCGTACAAGCTCTCGCGATCGTCCCAGACTGCGTGGAAACGCAGCACGTTGCGGTCGTACTTGATGAATCCTGCCCTCCTGCTGTTGTCCACGGTGTTGCCGAGAGCGGCCTCCGCGAAGACTTTCATGTCGTTCTATTCATATCATAGAAGTATCATAACAGTTGCAGAGAGTGGGGGCAGAGGTCGAAGAGAGCTTGACGTAGTACTGTCTGTGCGATGACTGAGGATAGGCTATCAATAGCATGGCTCTTCACGGGTCACGACCACAACCCGCGGGTCGGGTCAGGAAATAAATGTTCGAAATCTCATGGGTCGGGACGGGTCGGGTCGGGTCGCATCGGGTCAGGATGTTTTTTAATTTCTCACGGATCGGGTCGGGTCACCCTTACCCGACCCGACCCGACCCGACATCACCCGAGAGGTTTGACCTGACCCGTGAGCAGTCCTGATAATTTAGTATCAGGCAGTAGGTTTTGTCCCTTCTAACACGGACTTCTTCTTGGGTAGGGAGCAGCACCTTCATTTTATGAGAGGCAGCTCACGTAAGGGGCCTTTTTACGTCGCCCTGAAAGGACCGACTCGAAGACGAAAAAAAAAAAAGAAAGCTTAACGTCCCGATAATCGTTATTCCTACGGCTATTACTGCTGTAGGTACGCGCAACGAATCGGGTTGTGAATCATCGAACGGGATTCTAACCCTAGTGCGTAGCTCTTCAGTCGAGGGACCCGTCACTGAGGATCGATTTTCCCAAAATGCGCTACCTACTCCCATCGGAGCACATGTCTGTCTGCCCTGGGCACACGAATGGGGCGAGATATTATCGCGGGAAGGGAAGGGGGCAGTGTGGTTTATCTGGGGCATCGATCCACGCCCGCAACACGCAAGCCCACCGTACAGCCAGACAGGTGTGGTCGAGAGGCGGTCAAGACGGATCGTGTCCCGAACAAGAGGGGCTGGCGTTCGAGCCACGGGGGGTGATAGTGGTAGATGCTATGAATTTTCGCAGGCGGATTAAAATGAAAGGATCTCGTAATGCGAGGGAAAATTATTGAGGTTCAACGCTGGAGCAACTCCGGCGACCAATACTTTTCCAAATTTGACGAACGAGCCTTTTGTTAGGAAGACGTAAGAGTCCGACATATATTCTATTTGCTCGAGGTACGTATGATATCGTACTGGTGCCACGGTATGTGGTTCCACGGTATGGGGGCTACCCCGACTTTCACTGCCGCGTGTGGGCTACTCGAGTGAGTGGCGGTGTACCTCGCTCAAAATTGCACATGAAAACAATTTGTTGGCGCAACGTAACAAACGAATCGATGATGTGGTGCATATCACGAAAACTAAAGCATCGTAAAGCCTCATGACTGCAAACAAATAATGGAGTCACTCGGCCGAGTGGCTCTGAGTGGCTGCAAGGCATAGGACCTTAACATGGCCCTTCCCTGTCGTAGCTCAAGTCACTATACCATACCTTGATTATTTTGTGCTGGACGGTGGGATCGCATCCTGTCTGTCGCGACATGAACTCCTTGCGTTCTACCGAGTAGCGATCGACCGGGAACGGTATCGCCGACGCCTCAACTCTCCCGTAGCGCTCCCGGAGGAGCCGGCGAGTGGCGCCGTTCGAGTCCACCACGTGAAATCGCCGACCGTACACGTCGATCGTGCCACCGACAGAGATGTCGTCGATGTTGTAGCACCCGGGTCGCCCCTGCGCAAAAACCCACCGACGTCATCGAGCGGCATAGGACCGGGCTACAGGCGTTGCAAAGGTGGCGCACCAAGCAGTCTAGATGGGGTGAAACGGGGAGCATGGAATAGTGCCAGGGTAGCAGGGAGACCACGAAGAGTCTTTTGTGAGCCGAATTATTTTTCAGCACGGAGAGCGGCGTGGGGTGGGGTGATAATAGGAAAAGCACAACACAACAAACTGTAGCACTCAGTACTTCGATATCACTTCTCTCTTTAAATAATACCGGGCCCGTGGACAACGAACACGTTGGTTTGAAATTAAGCAACACATTATATGGTCTGTATCACGTACAGAGGGCTGGGTACTGGAAACCATGCTTTTTTTTTGCCAAACCACTGCTGCTGTAGCGTGCATATATCGACCTAGCCACTATCCACACGAGAGCAATACGAGTGTGTGTGTACTGCAGTACCAATAACACTACTCGTAGCTAACGATGCCGGCAAGTACCCCGACAGCATGTATAGCACTATACAGCAGTATACTGTAGGTCGACTGCAGGTCGATTATGCAATTCGCCTTGTTTGGCGCCGGAATAGACCACTGTTAAGGTCACCGGTTGCAGCCAAAATCTCAGGGCTGTGATCAGCCGGCGCGTATCTGTTCAACGCTGCAAGCCCTGTGCCAACCCCCACGACCGTGGCGACATGCCGAAGTATTTGCCGGCGGGGTTGACGCAATACATGCTCAACAATTCCCTAGATGGTGTCGTGATAAGGTGGCGGCTGTCGCGGGTTTATATGTGTACTAACAGCGAGTGTAGTTGGTGTTGGTACGTCCCCGATACTGGAGGGCCTATCAAAGCATCGTCCCCTCTAGCAGCAGTATTAGAACTCGCATCGGAACGAGAATGCTCGACCGGATCGCCGCGGGTAGCTACAGCAGTGGGCACGCCGGTACTGGAGGGCCTATCAAAAGTATCGTCCTCTCTAGCAGCAGTATTAAAACTCGCATCAGGACGAGAATTCTCAACAGAATCGTCGCGGGTAGCCACAGTAGCGGGCACTCCGGTATGTTACTGGGCGAGCTATCAAAAGCATCGTCCTCGCTAACAGCAGTATTTCAGTATCATAACACCACGCAAAAAAAGCCAACACATAAACATACGAACAGAGTAAATTGCGATGTCACCTCCGGGTACGGTATCTGATGCCGCTTCACCATGGTGCCCTGAGGCATCCCGCTGTTCTCCTGTCTGCACTCGTCGATCTGCACGGAGGAGTCTTCCAGGTACACCAGAATCTTGCACTTGCGCACGCGATGATTTTCTAACGGCGACTCGTCGACCGCCTCCTTGAAGTACGCGTCAAACTGCATCACCAGTCCGGAGTTTGTCACGAATCCGGCGGTTGACAGCCCAGCCCCCGCGGTGCCCAAGAGGGGCGACTTCCCGACGGGTGCTGTTCCTCGACGGATGCCCAGCGAAGTAGAGGCGGTCTTGTGATGCAGGTCCAAGAGGGTTTGCTGCTGCGGCACCTGCGTGGCACAAGATAATTTATCCGTTGGTACGCACACATTTGACGACGCACGAGTATATATACCGTTGGTAATATATTGACCACATGCAGCAGTAGTAGTAGTTCATGCTTTGGAACAATTGCTTTTACATGTTTAAGCGAACGGCACACCTCATTTTGTCTGACAGCTACGAACGGTAACTCGTATCCACACCCAAGCACAGCGGTTAACCATAAGACACCTGCACTACTGCCTAGCGTGCATGGTAAGCACGCGATGACTCTCTGGGCTGGCGCTGCCGCAACCTCTGCACGATGTATGACCTTCGTGCTCACAATATATTATCATCGTGGTCATGTAATGTACCTGGTATGCGCGTGTATGATTGAGGTCACCTGCTCGAAGAAATGAGTCCCATCGGTGAACTCGAAGTCACCCCCCCTCCCTCTCGGTCTGGCCTTGTTGGCACGGAAGTGAGGGAGGTTCGGCAACGCGGTTAGGGGCTCCATATGTCCTCCGGAGCAAGCAAGCACTTGCCCACCTACCTACGTGAGCACGCTATGATACATACGCACAGAAGTCGCACTTCGCGACGAGAGGCACAACAGCAGAGTAGGCCGTCCGTGGTCCTCGTAGCCTGTTCGTCGCGCGTCCTCTCGAACAAGTGATGAAAAAATGAAACGCTTTATTTATGAAAAATAATATGCAGGCGTTTTGGTTCCAAGCACGAACCTCCCAACCAAACACGAAGACTCGTAAGCGGCACGTACACGTCGCGTGGCACATGTCATCTATCTTGGTCGCTGCTGCAGTAGCCCGTAGCCGTCCAGCCCACTCCATCCGGCTCCACGCGCTCCTCGGTACCAACATCAAAACCATGAGTCCTCCGGAAACACAGGAACGTCTCTTCTGTGCCCGAGCGGCCATGATTGCCGCAGCGATGGTCTGTCTACTGCAGCCTACTTCGGCTTTCATCAGCAACGGAGTGGCTCTTGTTGCAGGTTCCCTCACCACCCCGGCCCCTACCCTACCCTGCCATCGCGAGGCGCTCACGGTCACCAGGCACACGTACAGGCACGTTGACGGGGCAGCCGGAAGCGCTGCCCGCCGACTTCGACGGTCGGTTTTGATGGTGACGACGGCGGCTCCGGCGCAAGGGGCAGCAGAGCGTCTCTCTCCTGCAACAACAGCAGCAGCAGCAGCAGCAGCAGCAGCAGCAGCAGCAGCAGCAGCAGCAACAAGAGGAGGAAGTGTACTTGAGCGCGTAAAGAAGCCATTGCGGTCGCTTGCCGAGGCTAAACGCGAGATGCTGCACCTGTTCTCGCTGTCGTCCGCCGGGGTTAAGCTGACTAGCGACCAGGAGGAGCGCGCGGGTTTTCTTCTGGAGGTGCTCGAGGGTAACTTCACCCCCATACAGACCGTCGGCTTTTTCAACCTCGCCGTACAGGTGTGTGTCAGTGTGGTCGAGCTTCGACCGAGCTTCGAGCAGCGTTCGTGTACTTGTACTTTTCTTCTTTTTTTTTTTTATAAATTTTGAAATACGTCAGCTGTGAGTTTTTTGTAATATGTCCGAGTACGTACTCGTACGTACGAGTCTCCTGTACGTATATTGTTGGCGACGGGCTGACAAATCTCCAGCTTGTGTAATAATATGGTGTTTTTATATACCGATCGGTTGAACTCACAGCTGACGTGCTTTTCTAGTTTTTTTTATAAAAAATTATGAAACACGTCAGCTGTGAGTTCGACTGATTAAATGATTGAATATTAATATACCAGGTATTTACTAATAGTTGATACTGCTGACTGCTGTACTCAACTTTGTAAGCTGCGTAATAATACGTCACCCCATTTTTCTGACTTTTACAAGTTCTAAGTTCTTGCGTATGATAACGTCACTACATTTTACCCTGGTAGGTTGTTAGCGAGTATTCTGGTACGTATGTACAAGGAGCTTCGCTCCGCGGGCGGCCTACGCCGCTCGCTCCGCGGGACGCCGCCCGCTACGCTCTCTCAGGAAGGGAAAATACACCAAATTATCCGAAGCGGACAGAGGTCCACGGTTGAATACCTGGTATAGTTTTTTTCATGACTGCTGTAGTTGCAAACTGGCGGGTAAGAGTCCCGCCGCCATGCTTCAGGAGAAAACAGCTCGGACGTCACATACGCTTCGCGTCGCGGGTGGTTTTTCGCTTCGCTCGCTCACGTGTCGTACGTACGTACATACCCCAGGTAGGGTACTTATTTTCTTCTTTCGATATATGCCCTGTGTCTGTACTCGTATGTACGAAAGACAAAGCACAGCACGGCACAGCAAAAAGAGCCTGGTATCACCTGAAAATCGGGGGGGTATACGTATGATATCTATATACGTATACCCCTCTAAAAAACACGACTATTAATAAAAGACCTATGCCAATGGAAACGCGAAGTCCAAAAGTTTTCTTTTAAAAATATCGCTTTAAAAAAAAAGCAGCCGAAAATATCCTCGTACCGCCGCTGTGGGAAAAAAGGGAAAAAATGTTTGAATTTTTCTTTTTTTTCCAATGGCTGCAGGCGGCGCAATTTGTTTTCTCTCGTTGCAAATTGTCAACACGCTGATAAAATTCAGCTCTTGCGACGATAGATGCTCGATCTCGATATAGACTCAGCCCACGGCCAACCCGCTTGGTGTCGGGCAAGGCCAATGAGTATAGATGACGGCATCGAAGATAGAAAGTGAATACATGCTCTAAGGGGCGAGAGAGCTTGCCGGCGGCGTCCTGCGGTATCCTCCCACACCTGAAAAAAAGCCTGTTTTTTGCCATTCGAGATGGGTCGAGAATTTTTGTCTTCTGTTTTGTACACACCAGCGGCTATTTGTTTTTTTATCGTACGCCTGGCCAGCGCCCGCCGCACGTCACTGGCCATTGTGTGAAGACGGCGACCCAAGGGTGGGTCGGAGCCCCTAACGAGCGCACTCCGTTCAAAATTCGTGACGCAATCGTTTGTTTTGTCGATCGATGTCTGTCGAGGACTCGGAATCTCGCCGCACTTTTCGGCACCAAAGATGGCCTGCTTCGAACCAAAGATTGGCCTGAGTTTTTCTCGAGCCGATCTTGGCTCAACATCATCCCCAGATTTGCTTTTTTCGGGCTTTTCCAAAAGTTGGGAACTTTTTTTTTTTTTTTTAAACGTGCCCGTAGGAGGCGTGTTCTAATTTTTTTTTGGCGGGTATCTTTGGAATTCAAACTTTTTATTGATACTTCGCCCTCCCATTGGCATAGGTCTAAGTCATAAAAAGTTGATATTTTTTAGTCATGTCCATATCACGGGCATTTTTCGATATCTCGCTATGAGATGTGATCTATGCAGGGTAAATGATGATACCATCTCATATATCGTGTGATATATCGTATATGTTGTGCAATATCAGATATATATTGTTATATATCGTGTACCTTGTATATTGTGGTATGTCACTTCATATCTGCCCTATATATCGTGCTTTCGTCTCCTATTATCACCTATATATGTACGTCACCGCCGTGTCATACCGGTACTTGCTCGTGGTTGGGGCGTGTGCCACACTGATGGTAAAGCACTGGCTCGGTACTTGGTGATCTGTGCCCGCTACGTACTACCCGGTACACCAAATGCATGAATGATGATACATCAACCCCTTATCCGCGAGGATATATTGCATATAGATGTGTGGCGGCGCTTGAGGATGTCGACGGCGACTGCTGTAGCTGTGTGGCTTGCTTGTGGCCGCAGGCGATGGCGCGTTCGACTCGCTCATCGCGGATCAAACCCGCACGACAGGAAAACAGCAGCGGGCACAGACCCCTGGTACGTTCCCTTGTGTGTCCGTCACGCTTCGTACTCGTACTCGTACATACGTACCAGGTATATACTGCACGTATATTCCGCCCAAAAAAGTACGCCCGAAAGATGCAAGATATATGGTCAAGACAGCAAGTCGTCATATTATGCCACATATCGGATAGCTGTATCAAGTATTTCACATCATATTAGGCCGATATATCATCTTATATCACCTTATATAGGCCGATGTATCCCTTCATAGCCGACGTATATATCATACACCAAATATCATATCACATTTTAGTCACATCGTGCTGAAAGCCCCTATATATAGCGATGTAATACGATATGATATATATCACACGTTCCGGCAAAAAAAAAAACGTGACTAAGTACTATGGAAGTATCATATCGTATAGGGGGTATATATAGGGTAGCCCTATACTGATACCAGATATCAGGCTCTATCAGCAACACAGCAGAAACAATGAAAATGAAACCGAAAAATTCTGAAAGTAAAAAAATCCCCGTCGCCTTTCATGCAATAATTTACCATCTGATTGGAATACCTTACACCGGTCAAAAAGAAGAGAAGAAAAAAAGAGAAAATCAAACAGCAGAGCTCTCTCAACCTCGTACGCCGCCCGCCCCTCGCGCGACCATCTCGCCACCGATTCGGTCCGGGTAAAGCTTTCCTCCCTCTCTTCCGCAGTGAGCCCCGCCGCCCGCCTCGCGTGAAGCCCGGTTCTCACCGTGGACCTCGTTCGCCAGCTGGACAATGTTGGTGCTCAGACTGGGTTTAATTTTCAGCCCGGTCGCAAAAATAAGCACCGCTTGAATATTATCTTAAAATACCGAACGACCCTTAAATACTCGTACGTACTCTATCAAAAATCACAAATAGATGGAGGCCAGACAGAGCCTATTGATGCATCCCTCGTGTCTCGAGGCACACGCGACGCCTAGGCACGAAGGCGGCGACCGCGCTCCGTGCAACTCCCCCTCTACCCGCCAGCACCCGCTGACACCCGCGACGGTGCCGGGTTCGCCCGCGGCGCCGTCCTCGGAGTACACGCACGATACGCACACGAAACGAAAGAAGAAAAAAGGAAACAAGGACTGAAAGTACGAATAGAAATGGAGAAGACAAAGACCCGCTGGAAAGGTCTGGCAAGTAATAAAAGGAGGCGGGGGAGCTCTGAGAGGCCAGGGACGTACCAACCGAGCACGCTCAGAGAGTGAGATCTAAGTAAGTAGTTCTATGTAATTCCTTGTCAAAGCATTTTGTTTTGTGATCTTAATGGACCACTGGTCGGACACGTAGCTGTCGCACCCAAACTTCCTTGCTCTTGCCTCAGTCCTTTCTCGCACATGCTGCGAAATCTTCCTCAAACTCTGGCGAGGAAGCCGGCTAGCGTCCGCGTAGCTCTGCCCGCGTTTTCTCTTGCCACCCCCGGACCCTCCCACTAGAAGTAGCGCCGATGCAGTACTTTGCCTATTAACTCCGTCTTCCAGCCACCTAATCTTCATGATCTCGTCCACCGCCGTCCCGGCCAGGGATCTGGTGAGGGAGCCTCTCACTCGAAAGGGGTGCATCGTGATATGATTCGGCAGGCCTGCCTCCCGCTAATGGGCTTGCAGGGGAAACGGTCATTCGGGCTGCGGAGAAGGGCCGAGATTCTTATTGAGTTTGGCTTCTTGGGTTTCGATTAGGATCACAAATTTGTTGGCCAGGATAAATTCGAGTCGCCCCGGGCGAAGGAGAACGTCGTATTTGGCGAGAAGCCATAATCCATTGCGTCAGGTACACCCGCACCGTACAGCAGCAGCCAGAAGGAGGGCGACATGGTGCATGTGGGTTGCCTCACACACCACCAAGCTCTTATCTAAACAAGCGCACGGCCCATTTGGCGAGGCCGTGTCAACGCGAGGACTCCGCGAAGGCCGGCAAAGTCATGCGGTCTTGTGCGGCGGAGGGCTGGCGGGGTGCAGCTTCAACATCGTTGGCGGCGCCGTGTGCGTTGTGGGCTGCTGCTGAGAAGCTGCTGTTGCTCTGTGCTGCTTGTTCTTCTTGCCGCGGGCGCGAGCGACCAACAAAGTAGCGGTGCTCTGCGCTCTGAGGCGCGTGACCGCACCGCACGCACACCCACAGCACGCCCACGCACGCACTGCACAGCTGGTCCCCGGTCGCATCGATTGGCACTCGTCGCATGACTGCTATACTCGTAGAGCACAGAGCGCACGCACACACACGCCCAGCGAGGCACCCAGCAGCAGCAGCAGCAGCGAGCAGCAGTCTCGCACGAAGCCGTTGGTGTTCGGTCCATTTTTCGTACTTTTCATTTCGTTATTTTGTTATTTCTTGCAGTATTCCAGATTATTCCTAGAATTTTTGTTTCCAGTTCGAACCGAAATGATCGTTTTGGGTTCTCGCAAGCAGTTCCAAACCCTGTTCTGTTTGTGTTTGGTTTGGTGAATAGCCTGTGGCTCTCCACCCAAACACAATCGGGTCTTTCGCACCCAAACAAAGAGATGAGTGTCATTCATGCTTCTTTCAAAATTATGCTATTGATACTCACTCGTACAAGGCTCCGCATGAGGTGTATGATATACTGGCAACGAACACCCTAAACAGCACCCCGACCCGTACCACCGCCGTCGTACATACGGGTGCCGACTACTATTACGGGGGTCCATAGTTAACGAGACCAAATTTTGTTGGTAAAAATAGGTAAATATATAGGTTTTTTATGTATACCATAGGTCCTATTAACTATGGACCCCCGTAATACTGCTGTACTGGCAAACAACGTTTCTTGGGCATATACGCGACGCGACGGGTAATAAAGAACACTGAAGTTGGAGCGGTGAGTGAAGAATGATGTCCCGAGTGAATGCTGAAGGAAGTGCTCCTTGCTCGTTCACAAGTATTTATATAAAATTAGAATTGTTCTACACGTACGTCGGCTGTGAGCACGACCGATTGAGAGGTTGAAACTCAACTTTTGAAAGCTGCGTGATACGCCAGACACGCTCGACGGGCGTGCTGTGCTTGTTGTATGATATTCGAACTTGTACCATGGACACGCTCGACGGGCGTGCTGTGCTTGTTGTATGATATTCGAACTTGTACCATGGTTATATGGTGTTTTGCGAATTTAACGTGTGATGTAGTCTCTCCGCTCCTAACCACCGTACCGTATATATACTGCTGCAACTACAGCACACCGCTGCATAAACACGTGTGATGAGATAAATTTCGAAACCTTCAGTTAGTAGTTGACTTTACGTCGTCGGCTCTCGTAACAAACAAAACCTTCAGTTATTGCGCGGGACCATAGTACATAGGACCTACGATACACACAAAAATGTATATATTTCCCTATTTTTTACCAACAATATTTCGGTCCTTTTTGCTATTAGGTCCTCCGTAAATAGTGATGGTTGCACACCGCCTCGGACGATTTTCCAAGCGACTACCGAGGGGGAGAGTGCGAACACCGAGCGATCCGTCTGTTATTGAAAGATCGCGATGAGTTCGTTCCAAAGCCAACATTTTCGTTGTGCATGCACCCCCCTCCCACGCTTTTGAGGAAATCGGCTCATAAATTCCTGCCCAGCTGGGGGGAGGGGGAGCGGGCGTACTCATTTGTTGCTTGCCTTAGAGTCATTTGATCATTGACCACGCATCCCTTCCGAGACGGAGCACCGTTCCTATTCCTAGTAGAGACACCTCCAACAATTGGGCGCTCATTACGTTGTTTCCATGTATTACAAAGAAAAATTTTGCTAATCTTATCCCGTCCCTGTTCAGCCGCATGTAGCCACCATCTATCTCCTAGGATAGCGATCGTTTTCTCGCTGCTATTCAGTGTATCAAACTCCTCCATGTCACATTCGTCTATTTCCCTCATCTCCTCTTCTAACGCATCCCGTTCCTCCTTGTATATTTCACGTTCTCCTACTACTGTATGTGAGTTCTACTCTCTATTGCTTTGCCACACGGGCACATATGTGCATCTACTTCCTCCTCCTCCCGGCTACTAGTATACATCTTCTTTCTGGCAGGTTCAGGTCACCTACACGAAAACGCAGTTTTAGCGCGTTTGCGAATTCTTTTGGGCCTTGCAAATACGTTTTCATTCCTATTCCTTCCGTCAATCCCCCGTATATCTGTAAGTGTTTTTCCGATTCCACCTTGTTTCTTAACGCTAGCATTTCCCTTATTTCTATCCTGTCTTCTACTCCTGCCTTGTACCTCCCAAACTTCCCGGCGGACATCACCTCTTCTTGGTTTCCCCCCTACATCTTTCCATACTTTCTCAACTACGCCATCCCACCTTATTCCAGCTCGCCCTTTTGTTACTTTCTCCCGTACAGCTCTATCAACTATGGCTGGCAACCTCTGTTTTGGCATGTTCCTAACCTTATATTGCCATTTCAACTTTCTCATGTCTCTGTTTGTCTTGAGTGGGTGCATTCCCAGTTCTGCTCCTAATACTGTATTACTAGTCGTACTTGAGCATCTTCGGATTTTTTTTGCTGCTGTCATGTGCACTGTTTCCAATTGTTTTAGATGTTTCGCGTTCCCTTCCCATACTTCTCCTGCATATTCTAGCTTTGGTGCTATCACCTTCATCAGGGTACATCTCTTAATCCTATTAATAGTGTCACTGTGCGAGTCTGTTAGGATCGCATCCATCTTACCTACGTGTGCTGTAACCTTTCCTATTACTTTAGCTATATGTGTATCCCAAAAGCAGTCTTTTGAGATCTCTACGCTAAGGTAGGTATACTGGTCTACGATCGGCAATTCATCTTCTCCCCAAATTTTTCGGGTTTACCTTTTCTTCGTTACAACCAACTACTGCGCATTGCTGACGTTCGCCGTCACCCTCCATTCCCTAGCGTATTCTAGCGCCTTCTCTATTTGTTTCTGCAATCCTTCGGGTGTTTCTGATGTCCCCACGAAGTCATCCGCACATCGATCCCGACACCGTATCTTCCCCTCACGTGACTCTCTGCCTTACTGCCTCGACTGCTACTATCAGGTCGTTAATATATATCTTGAATAGGTGACAACGTACATCCCTGTGCAACTCCTCGTAAAATATCAACATAATTCGATATTTTCCCGTCCAGCATTGCAGCACTTGTCGCACATTCCGCCATCTTTTTCATCATTCTCCACATTTTTCCTCTGATTCATTCCTATTTCCCACAGTTTTTTCCAAAACCCATTTTTCCATACTGTGTCGCAGGCTGGCTGTACATGTAGAAAGAAACAGTACGTTTTTAGTCCCGCGTCTTGCCTACCTTGAATTATCTTACCTAAGGTGTACACATGGTCTTAGCAGCTACGGTTTGGCCTAAACCCTGCTTGCCCTTCGCTTTTTTTGTCTTTCTTTTCCATCGTTCCCATTCTATCGTTCAAAATCTCACAAAGTGTTTTACCTACTGTGCTTGGTAGCGTTATCCCTCTATAAGTCGCCGGGCCAGCCTTATTTCCTTTCTTGAATAAGTTTACTACTACTCCTTCTCTCCGCCTCCTATTAGTAGGTGCGTACTCGTTTTTCCATATCCAGTTATACAACATAACCATCATGGTACACATTCCTTCTCCCCTGAACTTGATAAATTCATTCACTATTTGGTCTGCCCCTGCTGCCTTTCTATTCTTAAGTTTAGCTACACACTTCTTTGGTTCTTCCCTTGTGAACTCTCTCTGTAACCCGTGCGAACCACCGTCTTCTCTTCTGATGCATGTACGTTCGCCTCTGCCCACGCGTTGATTTCCTTGTCGAATTCTGCGTCGAACGTTTCGTTGGCTGTGGGTGTTCCTAGCGTATGGTAATGCTCTACTATTATACTACTTCCCTTTTTTCCTTCGAGCTACCAACCATTCCATCGTTCTGTGCTCTTAGAGTAGTAATTTCCGTGTCTGCCTCTCCTGCTTGTTTGCCCAGTATCCCTTTTGTCCCTTCCCACATCTGCTTCATCCCGCCCTCAAAGCCTCCATTCGTTTTATTTACTACGTCTTTCCGTGTCCCTTTCTTCTTCTTTTCTCCCATCTCTTTGCCTTTCTTTCTAGCTATAGCTTCTTCCTCCCATCCTGTCGTAGTTTTACTCGATGTATACCTTGCGTGTGCCTTTCTCCTTACTCTTTTAGCCTCTTTCACTTCCTCATCCCGCCATTTTCCTGCTCTGTTGCTCACAATCAACTTCTTCCTATTACTTTACTTGCTGTGGTCTTGACCAACTGCTCCCATCCTTCTACTATCCTAGCTCCTGCATCATACCTCTCTATATCGTTCCTTGTTGTACCTATTCTTTCCAATAGCTCGGAAAATTGCTCTGCTTTTTTGGCCATTTCTTCTTGGAACTCTTCCCGTTTCTCTTTTACTTTTAGTTTGTCTATTCTCCATCTGTGAAATTTCCTACCTCGTCTATGTTTGATAACTCGTCTGTTGACTGCCTGTCCATATCAGACAGTGATCCGTAGTTCCTGTGTCCGCTGCACATACATGTAGTTCCGTTTCCTGACCACTTCCATTTTCTACTACTATAAAAGTCGAGGGTAGATGTCTCTCTCTTTTGTATGCACTGTATATTGATAGTCCATGCCGGTTCTGCCTTTTAATCTGTCGTTCAACGTCTTCATCTCGTTGTGCTTGAGGAAGTTCAACGTCTCTTCCCCATTCTTATTCTTTGTTACTCCCCCATATTGTCCAATGTTCTCGTTCAGTTTGCTTGCCTTCCCAATTCTCGCAATAAAATCTCCCACTAGTACTACTTCTCCTTGCCTCTTTTACTCCTGTGCATCTACTGCTGCTTCTCCGAACTTCCTTTGTATATATATTTTCGTATTCTTCGACTCTGGGGGCATATAGATGTTTCCCAAGAAGTAATATTTCGCTCCCCGCTCCCCTGGTATCTTAATCCATATGCTTTCGTCGAGTTTAGTGTCTTTGATCACCTCTATTATGTCACACTGGTGTTTTTGACTAGGAACCCCACGCCCCCCGCCCCCCTACTCTTGCTATTCTGTCCCTTCCTCTTTTTCCCTGTCCATGCGTACTCCCCAACTTTGCATCCTTTCTCCCCCCCCCTCTTTCTCCCACGACTCTCGAATTCCCACTATGTCTAGGTCGCGCATACTTACTTGTTCGTCTATGTCGATCCTTTTGCGCTCTTCCGTGGCGAACCCACATACGTTCCATGATCCTATTCTCAGCCTCTTTTTCGTTGCGCTGTCCGCTCTAGTCTTGTCTGTTGTTCTTTTCTCTGTTGTCGCTACGAGTATTTCTGTTGTCTCTTCTTTGAGCATTATTTCCGTTTCCGTTTCTGGTTTTGTCCGCTTCTTCTGCGCCCCTTGTTTCTCGCCCCCACTGCCTTTGAGCCATTTGCTGTTTCCTGTCTCCCCTTACCTTCGTCCACCCTAGGATCACGTCTTAGTTTCGCTATTCCATTAGCTACACACGCTCTTCATCCTCGTCTTCTGACCGGTGCCGACACTTTTTCTGTCTCTATCCTCTGCCACTCCATGCTCGCTTTCGGCTTTAGCTCTGTCCTCTGCCACTCCATGCTCGCTTTCGGCTTTAGCGTGACTCGAAGGTCTTCTCCCTCCCGTTCTACGTTCCCTATTGCAAAGCAGTACAGTCCTACTTCGTAACGCTTCCTCTTGAACTCGATCCTCGTCATGTCACTAGGAACTCCAAATATCAGCACTGCTACAGTAGTACTTTACCCTGCCAATCTTTTGTTTCTCCACCCACCCTGCCTCGCCGTCTTTCTCCTAGTCTCTTCCGAGAATATCTCCTGCTTGTTTGTGTTCATAATGGTAGTGGGGATTGTTCAAGTTGCTGGGATTTCCCAATCCTAGTACCCCCCCTAACCGCGCCTCTGTTCATGTGACCCCTTGGACTGTTTAGTACATGGGACAGACAGATCATGATCTACAAAGTATATAATCTAGTTCCTCACCTACCTGCGGTTATGGGATGCTGTGCAGGATCTGCCTTATAGGGCAGATATATCCAACCCAAGAAACGTGTGCTACTGCTTGCAGTAGATCGTGCGGCTTACCAGGTATTCGGCTCCCACCCCGTCAATACGAGCTAGATCGTACAGATCCAAGAACTTATCTGCCCTGAAAAGTCTGCAGTAGTAGATCATCAAGTGGGGGTAAGTGACCAATCCGATGTGTTGACTGTTTGGCAGAACCTCCCCCCCCTATATTATATATACCTGGTATAAATATAGGTTGGGCTGGCGTCGGTTGGCGACGACGCTGTAAAACACGCCTCTCACTGCGCGAGCTAGACAGCCAGGGTACCGTTTTTTTTTTTTTTTTTTTTTTTTTGGCGGTTACCACGGCTGGCGGTCAAGTTAGATCGTTTTTGTGCGGGGAGAACCTTCACTCCGCACAAGGGGGATGATCGTATCACGTAGTGTGTACTGGTATATGGTGAGACACCCACGAGGCAGTTACATAGTAACCCCATTGCTGTCTCTGGAGGTGGCCACACCAGACATTAAATCGATTCATTGATGCTGTCATCCATATGCTAGAAAATCCGCCTCTAAAGCGGTTCTTAGTAGGATGCAGCTCACCTTTCATGCGACTCGCCCAACACCTCACGGCGCTTCGCGCTCGGTGCAAGCAATGTCTTCCTGGTCGGTGCAAACCCGACGTGCTCCGTCCCGGCATTGTAGGGATGCGAGGGTCTATGGTCATATGACTAAGGCCATGCACGACATGAGTACACCCCCCCCCCCCCCCCCTCCCACCCCCCCCCCCCCCCCCCCCCCCCCCCGTCGCTCGAGGCGAGAGGGGCCCCTTTTCAAGGGACTCCGCGATAGGGGGCGTTGGCATACAAGAAACCTCTACTCCCTTAAGCACTACAGAGTAGGGTCCGTTAAAAGATGCTACTACTGCGGGGGACCATAGTAAATAGGACCTACGGTACACACACAAACCTATATATTTACCTATTTTTACTAACCATATTTCGTCCTACTTACTATGGCCCCCCGTATTAGTAGCTGGTGTAGTCAAGGGTGTACCAGAAAGCAGATTCGGCTGATGCTCCGATCGAATGAGACCATCGCCGACGATGAGCCTGGCATGTCGTGCTCCTCTCTGTTTTTATACATGTTTACGAGCTACGTGCCATACCAGGCATCTCGTACCAGGTACCTGGCATACATCTAGTTTAAAGCTCGCAGTACTGTATCGAAGTATGACACTATTATAAGCTTGCAAAGAATTTTGAGGCTTTTTTTGAAAAAAAAATCGATTTCACAGCTTATTTATTGATTTATTTATTTTCTTCATACTAAATAGTATACCTGGTACTTCAAAGCTTGCATAAGGAATGCGTTTCGAGGGGAGAAAAAAATCGGTCTCTCCGCTGAAGAGGAGCCTCTTTTATTTTATTTTTACAAAAGACAGTTTTTTTTTTTTTTCGTGTTGGGTTTTGTTTTTCCTATGTACGTACTGACTATGATAGGGATCGAGATTTTCTAGCTGGATATTGTCTGGGGGAAAATACAACAGTGCACGTTTGTAACAGGTATCGTACTTGAGCCGTGATTTCAACTGCTGGATAGTCGTAGATTTTTTTGTCGCTACTGTTGTTGTGTTCGTGTGTTCGTGTGTAATCATGCCACGTTTTCTGACTCTCGTCCCTGCCGCTTGCGCTACGTACGTACTGCCGGATAGTCGTAGATTTTTTTGTCGCTAGTGTTGTTGTGTTCGTGCGTTCGTGTGTAATCATGCCACGTTTTCTGACTCTCGTCCCTGCCGCTTGCGCTACGTACGTACGTACGTACGTGCTGCTGCTGCTGCTGCTGCTGCTGCTGCTGCTGCTGCTGCTGCTGCTGCTATGTTTCGCTGTCCATGTTGCGATGCCTTGCAATACGTTGTGATGGGATGCGATGCGATGGGATGCCGTTGTGGCCAGGGCGACTGGCACTTGGCGTACACAAACACCCCCATGAGGCCGATCGGACCGCGCTTCGAGGTTTCGGAGCAGTACCAAAGGATCGTCGCTGGTGAAGGGGGGGAGGTGAGCGGCTCCGTAAAAAGAGCCTGGGCTCCACGATAGCATGCAGTGGTAGTGATAGTAGAGGTCATTAGTGGTAGTAGTAGTAGTAGTAGTAGTAGTAGTAGTAGTTTTTTTTAAATGATGCAATATTTACGGGGGACCATATTAAATAGGACCTACGGTACACACCAAAACCTATACATTTTCCTGTTTTTGCTAACAAAATTTGGTCCTGTTTACTGTGGTCCCCCGTAATAGTTTGCGGCAGAACTACGAACAGGGTGAATACGAAGTAAGATACGAAGGTATTGGTATCGTCCTGAGGTAGAAATGGGCCTTTCATGCGAGCGCGTCTATCCACGTGTCCCGTTCCCCCTCACAGGCACGAATCAGAGATGAATGCCTTTGCTACAATCGAAACCCCAAGCGTGTTGATTTTTTGCATCCGAACTTGGAGGGAAATTTGAAACACAAGGAAGGGATGCCCCCCCCCCCCTACGCCCTCCCCCCCCCCATCCCCACCCCCAGCCCACCCTCGTCACCCCCCCCCCCCCTCTCCGCCTTCGCAGGGAAGCCTGGTGAATGTTCTCGAGTGGAAGCTGTCGGATGAGGGCGTGAGCGGTCGGTTCGAGGTGGACTGTGGGTACCGGTTGGATCCTAGAGGCCGGATGAACGCGTCCGTTCTTGAGCACCGCCTTGTGCCGACCAACAAGATGCCTCAAGACCCTCAGGAGCTGGTGCGGCTGCTGCAGAGGGCCATGCCGCAGGAGATGTTCGACCCTGACGCCCACGCCCTCGATATCACGGTGAGCGAGCGATCTACATGCCGGAGAGAGGGGGGGTGGGGGAGAGGGGGGGGGGGAGATGGGGGGGGGGGCGTACTGGCACATGCGACACACCGGCGTATAGTTACCCTTAGTTTGGTGCCATGACAGCGCGCTTGAGGTACGCGCGCACGCTGTCGCGCGCAAACACAAACCCTAAAACAATTGCGTGTGGCGCGACCTGACTTGTCTCACTTCCTCATTCATGAGCTCCTCCAGTTGTTTTCGTAGCTTTTCGTTTTCACGTATATACGTGATTTTCTTTTATAAGCAGTCTTCGTTTTGTACGCATCGCTTTTGCCTTGCGCATCTCTCGCTTGCGGCCTACAAGGAAACGTACACACGCACGCGCGAGCGCACGGACGCAACCCAACCCAATCCAACCCGACCCAACCCAACCCACGTCGCGTGGCCAAACTCTCGCACGGTGACACGACCTCGGCGGACACATTGGTATCGACCAAACGTCGTCGACACGTAAACGAAAACGCGCAAAGTTCATGGACGAGAGCGTGCGCATCGTGAGGATGCGAGGGGCGAAGCTGGAAGGCCGGCTCAACGTCTTCGCGCGCAAAAGCGCGCTCCCACCCCAACCGCCATCGTCACGGCCGCTGTCGCTGTCGCTGGTGGAGCCCAAGCGGGAGGGCGAGGGGACGGGATAGACAGAGAGAGCGCCGCAGGACGAAGGGCGAGGGAATAAAATAGTGGACAAAGAAACGGGGACAGATTTGCCTGGCACTACTGCATGGTAGCAAAGGTCTCGCGACGGTGATATTGACGAGCCCCCCCCCCCCCCCCCCCCCCCCTCCCTCCCTCCCCGCCCTGAGGGTGCTTTTAGAAGGCGGTATTTTATTAGCGGGAGACGGTGCGGGATCGGGCTTGATCGGTTTTCCGTTGTTGACGTTGGGAGGGACGAGGTAGGCGGCGAGGGGTGGAGTTGGAGTTGGAGGGGGGGGGGGGGGGCGTACTCATTTGTTGCTTGCCTTAGTCATTTAAGGGGGGGGGGGGGGGGGGGGGGGGGGCAGGGGAATGCGCAGAGTGTGGTGCTCTTTGTTGTTGCGCCTCTTCCTTGTTGCGCGCTGGAGTCGTCGACGAGTTTTTTGTTTTTGTTTTGATAACGCACCGGGGTGCGCTCTCGGGGACAGCTCGTGATTTTCCGTGAGGTGTAAATTGTTGTAGGGGTGTGGGGGAGGGCGGGTTTGGTTGAAAGTAGGTGGGTCGTTCGGTCGTTCGACCGAACGGCTAGATCCGCTAGATGGTGGACGAGGACGGGCTTTGCCTCGTGGTGTGTGGTGATGTTCGTTTCGTCCTTGGCGTTCGTTCCGTTCATTGACGAGGTACTTTGCTTTGTTTCTTCGTGACGTGGTATTGTTTCAGGGATATAGCCGGAGTTAGCGAGAGTGCTCGAACCGATGGCATGGGGACTAGGTTGATGGGGTGGGGGGGGGGGGGGGGTACTTGTGTCATGTATAGCCTTAGTCGTATGGCCGGTAGACCCTCGCATCCCTACAGCGCCGGGACGGAGCACGTCGGGTTTTCACCGGACAGGCAGGCATTTCTTGTGGGAGGGGGCGGGGGGTTGAAGGGTGTACAAGAAAACGACACCGTGTTCGGCATAGAGACTAGAACCGTAGTTTAGCCGCGTTGCCTCCGGCCTCTGCCGCAGACAGGTTCGGCTGCTGCATGCTGCGCGGAAGGCGGCGGCGGGGGAGGGGGGGGGGGGGGGGGGGGGCGGCCGCGCGCTGCGAAAGCGAGGCGAGCGCGTGTGACGCCTCCACTAGTAGTACTCCTATGTCCGGATAAGTAAGGAACGTTTGATTATTGTTATTAATACCCAAAAGATCCTTACGTTTCCGGACAGAGTGGTACGATAGTTAGGGTGACACGGTTTTATGAGTGATGATGAGGCCTCTTGAAGAATGCTGACGCTGTGTGTGTAGCGAAGGGTCTCCGTTGGTGCGAGCTTTTGTGGGAGATTCATGGCCGCAGTGAGATATGTTGCGTCCGCGGGCAACGGGATGCACTCGTGTGTGTTTGACGTCGACCCGGAGACGTTCGTTGCTCCTGCACTGCTGTGTACCAGTATGCCCTACGTTCGGTTGGTCGATTAATTGGTATTATTGATTTAATGACGATTGGTTTGATGGATTGACTGACTGATTGATTGATTGTTTGGTTGCTTGTGGTTAAATCTACTTATCATGTAGCCATGTACCGGTAAAAATCCGTCTTTTTTCCTATTCTGAATTTTTATGCCATTATTGTTTATTCATCAATGTGGGCTCACAGAATGAGAGGCACTCGAATGAGAGTCATTCTACTCCAACAATACTCTGGTGCTCGCCTTAGCTTTTGCTTTTCGTGCTTCGGGTGCAGCAGCACTCCCTCCTTCCCTCCGCCGGTCGATTTCGGTCAATTTGTCCCCCTGCGCATATAGTACTTAGTACTCGCAGTGTGTCATATGAGACGCTTCCCCCGCGTGTATGTTTGCCGAAATTTTGGTCCAAAGCCTGAAGAAGGGCTTGTTAAGGGCTCGGCCCGATTAAAAAAACTAAATGGTTGGAATAGATGTTCAAGACTACCACTAAAAGGCTGGTGTTGCACATCGCTCACCCCTCTCGGGCCCGCTTTGGAAAATTCTCGGAGTGACGACGTAATGAGGAGTTGCAACAGCAGTAAATTAGTTACGGGTTATATTTGTCGAAGCTCGGCCATGCCGTAGACACTCGTCCTGAGTCTTCGAGAAACACTCGTGGTACTGCTGTATATATACCATTTGTCCCGAATTATTCGGAAAGTTCTTATAGTAGTATGTAGTCCAAATGACGCTTATACTTGGAGACAAGAGTGGTGTAAAATACCACCAGTACGCGTTTCGTAGGAACACATGCAGTAAATAATAAATAATATATAAAAATGTCGCCCGCGGTGAGGATTAAACGCAGCGTGGCTTAAAGGACGGCGGAACGGCTATACGAGTACACGTATGGTACAGAAGCACGTATATACTCGATTCTACCGAGAGGGGACCGGTTCCGTTGGGTGCCTTTGTCACTAACCAGCCCCCGCACCGTCTATACACGCACCACAGCAGGTAATAACAGGACACTGGCCGACCTCTATTACGTACGTACCTGGGAAGGATTACCAGGCACTATTAATATGTACCAGGTACGTACTTGATACCGGCATACCAGGCACCGTGGTATTTCGTATTGTGACAATCGTAAAAGAAAAGAAAAAAGTATTTTCGTTTTTCAAGTTTCTTTTTTATTCGTTAAGGCTGAGAGACGGCTATATATTCAACCTGAAGCCGTCAACGGTCAACCGACGCCATAAAAAAACAAAAACAAAACGGTCCCCTATCCCCTATCCCCTCCCCCGCACGCGCCATATAACCACCAAACCCCGCTCACCCATCCCACAGTCAACCCTAACCCCCCAACCGCAACGCCAACGCCACTATTCAAAAGTAATAATAACTACACTCACATCTCGCGACGGGGTTGCCTATAGTAATGCATCCACTTTTTTCCGCTTCATCTATCTCGAGGCAGCAGCACCAGCAGCAGCAGCAGCTGCAGTCTGTGCACCACTACAACCACCACCACCACCAAACCCGGATCTCGCGGCAGCTGGTGGTGCTCACAGTCCGTACCCGGTTTCGGCTTGTAGTTGCAGACAAACTTGCTTACCGCTGTTTCATCAGTTAGTTGTTGTAGCACAGCATCTACCACGCCGTCTGGACGCCACGTGTGCGCGCGTGTGCATGTATACCTGGCACGGGCATAGGCGTCTGCACTGACAAATTGTTGTGCACTTGGCGTCCTTTTGCCCTTTTTTTTCGCGTTTGTTTCGTTTGTTTGCGCCTAAGCTGAAGAACATTTCTGTACCAAGTAAGCCCGAGAACGGCGTGTTCATAGTACCCAAGGCACACGTTCGGTCCACCGCGCAAGAAAATTGGTGGGACACGACCGCCTGTCAGCTTACTCGCTGGCTGATTTCAAAATCGTGCACAACCAAAACGATCCCCCCCCCATGCCACGTTCATTTCGTCAATCTGCTGCGTCGCGCATCCCTACGATCTTGTTCCACAAAAAGCCACTCGATCGCATAGGCACACGACGAGTATCTACTAATGACCGCGTACAAAACCGCACACTCTCGGAACATGCACCACCCCCCACCCCCCCCCCCCCCCCGAAACCCTCAACGCGCGCGCAAGCGCTCCATCAGCCGTGCTCGATCGACCCTCCCCCCCCCTCCCCTCCTAAAATCGAAAACACAAACACACGACCAGTTTCCTCCTCAGAGTGCTGTGGTCAAGTCGCCCTGTGAGAGGCCACACGACCTTTTCCCTCTGTCCTCTGTTCCCGCTCCCATGCCACAGGGAGGCGCAAAGTACATACCGTAGCGTCCGCCCCCTGCACCTCCCCTCTCCTCTTACCCCCACCCCCCACCCCCAATAAAGACGTTCGGACGACGAATACAGCGCTCGAAAGTCCGGCGTAGGTAGCGTCCCCTGACCCCCTACTTCTCTCCTCTCAGCCACTATCCGCTACAGGGAGTACAGCTGTCCCCACCGCTGCGCTGCCCCTCGCCGGGCATGAACGGCACACAAACTAACCAGAAACGCCCACGGCTTCAGCGAGCAAGAAAAGAGAGGATCGAGCGCACAAAATCACACCCCAGTACCACATATTATGCAACAGAGGCATTTATTGACCCCTTCGGGACTTCAAGGCAATACCTCCTCGAAGAGAGAAAACAAACGACAACCTTAAAGTGACGGATTGCGTACAGCATCGGTCGGTCCCACGACGCAAGCAGCTCGGGCTGGTGGTTGCAGGTGGTACGGGGTGTATACCCGACAGCTACAAGGAAAGGCCATTCTCCGACACCCACTGTATGTAAGCCGCACGGATGCTATAATAGCTAGTCGTACCTGCTGCTGCGCGCTCTCGCTCGGCGGTTGCAAGACAGACCGTTAACCCCGCATAGTTTTTGGTTATCTGCACTCGGGTCCAACAGGGATCAGTATGGTACTTGCACGTGCATATGATGATGAAATCTCGACCTTCCAACTTGAAGAATAGCAGGCCCAGAAGCTACACAGTAGGTGACAACAGTTAGTGCCTCATCGTCAAGCGGGGGCGGGGGGCAAGAAAGACGGGGGGAAGGTGGGGGGGGGGGGGGGGGGGGGGGGGGGGGGGGGGGGGGGGGGGGGGGGGGGGGGGAGGAGCATCATCGCCGTCGTTGTTGTGGCAAACAAACAGGCCAAAACACAAGAAAACGCCTTCTTGTACGTGTGTACTGCGCGGACTAAAATAATCCACACCAACACATACACCCGCCACCGCATGCACCATAGTCTGTCTCCCCCGCCCAGAACTCTCGTCGCGACAGCCAGCAGCAGCATCAACGAACTATTAACAGTACAGCAAAGAAACAGCGAAAGAAACAAAGGTACATAGCAAAACAGCAAAACACAAAAAAAAAAAAAGAAAAAAGATACAAAAAAGCTACGCATCTATCTTTCCGCTAGGCGTGTCACAACACACCATCAATCGCCACAAACCCCGTGGGTAAGATAAGTGCAAGTATAGGCACCAACGCAGTCGGTAGCCGTCAAGCAGCGTACCCCGTGCGGAAAAAAAAAAAACGAAATAAAACGCCATCACGTACGTACGTGGCATGATACGTAGGTAACATACCTGATACCATGCGTACGTACGTGTAGGAGAGCCCGCGAGCTAAAAACAAAAACCACGCGACGGCGAGAGATGCAAGCGCGATCGATGCGCGCATCGAAAAACTCCCAAACCACAAGACGAAAAAAAAGAGGACAAAGAAGAAAGGAGACGGAGGAGGACAAGGAGAAGGAGGAGTAGGAGAAGGAGGACGACAGGAAGGAGGAGGAGGAGGAGGAGGAGGAGGAGGAGAAGAAGGAGAAGGAGGAGAAAGAGGGGAGGAGAAAAGAAAAGGCTACATAACGTAGTACGCGCTTGTGCTGCGGCTCGTTACAGCGACCCCTATAGACACCCATACATACAGTACGACTACAGTAAGTCAAGGCCAAAGGGCGACGAGCAGCTAGCTGCTCACGGGGGGGGGGGGGGGGGGGGGCGCAAATTCCAGAACAAGTTCAGTGGGAAAAGGAAGGGAAATCAAAACCCATAAAAGGTCTGGCGAGAAGAGAGGAAAAAAAAAAAAAAAACACGAACGAACGAACGAACGAACGAACCGCATTTGTAGGTTCAATCTCTACCCGAGGGGGGGAAAGGGGCGTGAAAGTCGCAAGGCAAGCGCGGCTCGGCTCTCCGACCCGTAGGAGGCGACTGCCCCCGAGCCAGAAGAAGGGAGCAAAAAAAAGAAAAACAGAAAAACAGAAAAAACAAGGAAGAAAAACCTACACACGTCCAACGCCCACACCGTTTTTTTCACCACGCCTCTTCCCCGTTTACAACAGGTTCGGTGGAAGGGAGAGAGGAAGGGGGTGCGGGGGAGGAGGGGGCTCGGAGGGAGGAAGGGAGAGAGGGAGGGGGAGACAAGTAAATCTCTTTTTTTCCTTGCTCCTTCCCGCTGTACGAGAATTATCCTCACTCACAACGAAAGACTGCACACACCAACAGCAGTGAACCGAACACGCAACTAACTGCATAGGCAACACCAACATCAACAAACAGTAGCAGCGGCGGCAGCAGCAACAACAACAACAGCCAGCGGAGAAAGGGCGTGTGGTTGTGGGAGGGGGGGGGGGGGGGGGGGGGGGGGGGGGGGGGGGGGGGGGGGGGGGGGGGGGGGGGCGGGCGCGCAGAGCCAAAACCCTTCAAAATGAAGCTTTGCTTCTATCCGCCTACTTTTCGCCGATACTCTTGAAACAGCGCCAGGCGACACATAAAAAAAGTGGCTTCATGATAGCCTGGTACGCACATCATGACGCTACCGGCTTGGAAGTCACCTCTTGCCGTCCACGCCCCCCCTTGCCCCCCCTCCTGCCCCCGTTCAGGTTAATTTGCGTTTGCCCTGCTGTGCCGTGTTTTCGCCCCAGTTTCCCCGATTTGACTGACCCGTCTCTGTTCCCTGCGTGGGCCTCTACATTAGGCGCCTGCCGCCGCGTGGCTATCTCCAGGGCCGGGCCGGCAAAATACAGCCGCACAATCTACACCAGCGGCAGGCAAACAGCCACCACTACTACCGCCACCTTCACGAGCAGCACCAGCAGCAGCTCCACGAGCAGCACCAGCAGCGTAGCGGCAGCAACGGGCACGCATGCGCGGAGAAGCTCGCGAACACTCCATCCATTCAGCCTTGAGGAGCAAACAAGCCTGGCAGCCAGCCAGCCAGCCAGCAAAGCAAGCTTTCAAGTAAAAACTTTCAAGCGATCTTTCAAGCAAAACTTCCAAGCAAAACTTGGCAATACTTGAAGCAAACATTTTCGAGTTTTTCAAGCAAAAAAGCCTTCCATATTTCAAGCGAAAAAGCTTTCCATTTCAAGCCAAGCACGCACGCACGCCAAACAAGCCCCTCCCCTTTCGCCGCACTTGTTGGAAAGGCCGACGACCCCCGTGGCTTTTGAGGCCGCAGCTGGCTTGACGGAGCCGAGACGGTTTGAGGCTGAGGCATGAGGCTTATAACCCCATCCGACCTGCTCCCACGGCCTCGGTTGGGGCAAAACTACGTGGAATCAGCATGTGGGCCATATTTGACGTCGGAAAAGGCTCCCTCCCACCCCTTATAGTACCGCACTAGACAGAAACACGTACACCATTCTAATTCCCAAGTGGTCTGTTTCCGAAGCGGGAGTGCAGCCGTGACGGGGTTCATTTAAGCACGCTGTAAAGCCAAGGCTAATAAGGTCGGGCTTAAGTCAGGGAAAGAGCTAAAGGTCGGGCTTGGCAAGGCCGGGCCAAGGTCGAGCGAGGGGTCAAAAGCCAGTGTCGGCGATCGATCGCCCTCGAAATATCCGTGCGGGTTTTGGTCTCATCGCCACTGCGCCGGCTGGCTGACTGTGACCCACGGTGGTCGCCATCAAACACCCACACCGGCGGGCGTTTGTCATCGCGCCGACATGCTCAGGCTTGCGGTCAACTCGCACACTGTTCAACACACGGCGGCGGCAGCGGTGGCGACGGAGCGAGGGCGGGGGGGGGGGGGGGGGGGGGGGGGGGGGGGGGGGGGGGGGGGGGGGGGCGGAGGTGGAGGGTTAGCAAGACACACAACACACAGCACGCAACACAACAACTAACACCCAACACAACACAACACAACACAGATCACGACGCACAGGCAAAAAAATACAAGCACGGACAGACGGCGCGACTGCTTGTGAGTGG